>KN884987.1:66638-87786 GCA_000934455.1 Apostichopus parvimensis | reverse complement strand
TCGGTGTCCGGACTGGATGGATATGTCCTTGGTGGATATGTCCGGATGAGTATGTCCGGATGGATATGTCCGGATGAGTGGATATGTCCGGTAGTATATGTCCGGATGGGTATGTCCGGGTAGAAGTGTCCGGTATATCCGGGCCTGTCCAGCTGTGTAAGCACATACTATAGATAATTTGTGAGATAAATATGAACTACCAGTATCGAATGAAAAGCCTGATTGTTTTACTGTTGGCGTTGTGTCGGGTTTGTGAGTCCCGCACGTGGCGGAGGGAGGTGGGTGAGACAGGTAAGTATCGTCGTTCGTAAATACCCAAACCAGGGAGTTTTGGGGTATTTACTTCACTCCTCTCTTACCTGTCTCCTACAACACTAACGCACAGAGTGGCACTGCTACGATGGTGGGAGGCCCAACGGGCGGGACCTGCCCGCGGGAACGCCCAACACCGCACGGCCAAACGTCGACTCAGAAGCGACCGTGTCCGTTAGGTAGGCCGCGACGAAAGTCGAGGGGGTTTTCCACGAGGCCGCCCGGAGGATATCATCCACCGGGACCCCTTGGAACAGGGCCTTCGATGCCGCCTGGCCTCGAATGTCGTGGGCCCTGACCGGTTGGTCTGTCTCCGCATGAAGACGAATTGCCTGCACCAGCCATCTGCTGATTGTATCTTTTGAGGCAGCCGAGTGAGGGCTCGTGGGTAGTATGAATAGGGCCTGTGATGATCTCAGGTCTTTTGTCCTATGCAAGTACCATTTGAGTGCCCTCACCGGGCACCAGAGTTTGTCCTCCGCTGTGTCGGAGGCCAGGGACAGCTTCGGGAGGAAGATGTCCCCTGGTATGAAGGCGAGCGTCTGGTTCTTAGCGAGGAACCTAGGGTCCGGAACCAGACGCACGCCTTGGCTGTCAAAACGGATGTGCCCTTCTGCTGTGGACAATGCGTGCAGGCAACTCCTCCTCCTGGCGGAGGCAGTGGCCACCAAGAATAGTGTCTTGACGGTGAGGTCCCTGAGTAGGGATGAGCCCATAGGTTCAAAAGGTGGGCGGGCTAAGTGATGGAGCACGCCGTTGATACTCCAAGCTGGTGGGAGCTTACGACGCATGGGCCTGCGGTTGGCCATACCTTTGAGGAGGGCCGCTAGCCGCGGGCAGGTGCCTACCGATGAACCATCTGGGAATCCCGAGTGGATCACCGCGATAGCCGATCTGTAATTTCGAATGGTGTTCGGTTGTTTACCCTCTTCGAAGAGGAGCATGAAAAAGTCCGCTAGTTGTGCCGGAGAGGTAGTATCCGGACGGACCTGTAAACGGGAACACCATTCGAAGAATCGTGCCAGTCGGGAATCGTAAGTGTGGACGGTGCTTGGCCGCCTGGCTGACGCTGCCATGGCGGCAGCGTCTGAAGAAAAGCCGCTCGCTCTGAACCGAGCCCGGACAACGGCCACGCAGTCAGGTTCAAGGACCGCAGGTGAGGTAGGCTGACTCGGGCCCGGCCCAGGCTCACTAGGTGGGGTGAGTCTGGAAGACTGCGTGGTGTTCCTGCTAGTAGGTCTAGAAGAGTTGGAAACCACGGTCTTCTCGGCCAGTAGGGCGCGATTAGTAGTAGCCGTGTTCGGGATAGGTTCAGTTTGAGCAGCACTTTCTGTATGAGGCAGAGGGGGGAGGGGAAGGCGTATGCCTCCATCCCCTCCCAGCTGATTGAGAACGCGTCCGACGCCCACGCCCTGGGGTGGAAGGTCCGGGTGCAAAAAACTGGGAGCTTGGCATTGGTCGCCGATGCAAACAGGTCGATGTTCGGAGTCCCGAACAGGCGGAACAAGTTCTGGCAGGTGCCTTCCCGTAGGGACCACTCCGTTGGGGTTTGGGCCCCCCTGGACAGGGCGTCTGCCGTTAGGTTTTCCCTCCCTGCAATGTGCGAGGCTCTTAGAGAGATGTCTTTGTCTCGGCACCAGAGCAGGAGGTCCCATGTCGCAGCACACAGTGATCGGGACTTCGTCCCCCCCCCCCCTGTCTGTTGACATAGGCCACTACCGTGGTATTGTCGCAGAAGGCTGTTACGGCGTGGCCCCGAAGGTGACACTCGAAGTGGTGGAGGGCTCTGGATAGTGCCTCCATCTCGAGCGCGTTGATGTGGGCCTGTTGCCAGGTTGGCTCCCACTCCCCCGAAATTGTCAGGTCGTCCAGACACGCTCCCCAGCCCTGTAAGGAAGCGTCTGAGGAGATAGAGATTAGGGACTTTTGTTCTCGGAAAGGACGTCCCTGGACCCAGTTCTCTTTTGTGAGCCACCAAGAAAGGTGGGCTGTGTCGAACCCGTTCAGGGGTACTCGCGTGTCGAGTACGTCCCGCTCCGGGTCGTAGTGTTCTAGTAGGTGTATTTGGAGAGGTCGCATTCTGAGGCGGCAGAATGGTACTACGTCCACAAGGCTGGCCATGAGGCCGAGGGCTCTCATCCAAAGTCTGGCCGGGGAGGACCGCCTGTTGAGTAGGCGGCGAACTGTTTGTTGGGTGTTGGTGACCCGCTCTGAGGACGGTTTCACCCAACCAGTGTGGAAGTCTAGAGTCGCACCCAGAAACTGAATGGTTTGGGTCGGGATGAGATGTGATTTTTCCCTGTTGATCACCCAACCGAGTTGTTCGAGGCGTTCTGTTGTGCGACCTAGGTTGAAAAGCGCCTCTTGGTGCGACCTCCCCGTGACGAGCCAGTCGTCGAGGTAAGCATATAAGGTCACTCCGCTTCGGCGTAGGTCCGCGACCACCGCGCCCGCTATTCGTGTGAAGACTCGCGGTGAGGTCGAGAGGCCGAAGGGAAGTGCCACGAACTTGTAGGTTCTTCCTTTGTAAGAAAATGCTAGGAAGTTTTGTGACGCGACTTCGACGGGGATGTGGAGGTACGCGTCTTTGAGGTCGACGGATGCCGCCCACATTCCCTTCGCGAGGTTCGGTAAAACTATCGCGAGTGTCTCCATGCGGAAGTGAGTTGGTCGGACAAAGCCCTTGTTCAACGGTTTTAGGTTGAGGATTGGTCGCCATGACCCGTCCTTTTTTGGCGTTAGAAAGAAGGACGAGCGGAAGAGTGGTCCCTCCCCTTCCGTCGCCTCCACTATTGCCCTCTTTGTCACTAGCGCATGGAGCTCGCTTTCGAGGGCGATTCTCTGGCCCGGGTCGGTGGGGACTGGGGTGTCCTTTCCGCCTCCCGCCTCTGGGGGAGTCCGAGAGAACTCGATGGGGTATCCCCTCGTAATCACCCCCAGGACCCACGGACCCGGGTCCATCTCTTTCCAGACGTTCTGGAATAACCGGAGTCTCCCCCCTACCGCCGGGTACGCTGTAACCGTGGTAGGGTGGGCATCCCTAGGGCCTTGGAGCCCCGAACGACGATCTAGGCGGTTGATCGTCTCGACGCGGTCGCGGTCTCTCGTCACGTGAGAGTCGGCCGTACCTCTGCCCCCGAGGGGAGCGTCTCGGTGACCTGTCTGGTCTCCCGCCTCTGTAGGATTTGGTGGTGTTGCCGCTGCCCCGCTTCCAGTAAGCGGGACGTTGTGCCCTACCCCTTGGGGGTCTAGATTGATCTGGGCGTCTGTAAGGGCGTGACTGTCTATCACCCCTGCGAGTATCCGGGCGGGAGAAGCCCGACTTTGACAGCGTCTCTCGCCGTTCGAATTCCTGTTTGAGGGTTTCGCCGAACTGGCCGTCGAAAAGATCCTCTCCCACGATGGGGAGGGTCGCCAGTTTCTCTTTCGATTCACCCGCTGGCCAGTTTACTGCTGCCAGTACGTTACGTCGGCGGGATTCTACCGAGCGGATCGCGATTCTCGCGAATTGATCATAGATCAGCCTGGCCAGTGGGCCTAGGAGCCACAGTATCTGCGCGGCTTCGCGATCGGGGATTTGGTCCGGGTCTTCTGGCAGCTGCTGGTGATGTCGCATGAGGACTTCAGCTGCCAGAAGGAAGGTTGATGCAAATTTCATCCCAACTCGGGATGATTGATCGAGCTCGAAAAGTGTATTCTCTAGTCGTTTACGGTGTGGGTCTTTAAAATTCCCACCCGTCAAACCTTGTTCCGCCTGAAGGCGGTCCGTCGCGTCCCGAGGAATCGAAGGAGGATGGAAGAGATTCTTCCAAGTGTCCTCCGGCACACGGAGTGCTTTGTCCTGCTTTGCAGGGAAGGCTGTCCACCTCCGTTGCTTCTGCAGAAATTCAACCCGTTCGAAGCAGAGCGGGTCCACAGGGATGGAGGTGGAATCGTCCTCTGGTGTTTCATTTGTTGAACGCAGTTTCGACGATGATTTTGGGGCCGAGGGTCCCGCTGGGGAGTCCTCGAACCCCAACCGTTGTTTAAAAATGTCCGCGACTTTCGCGATGAGGTCGGGTGGTAGGGTAGTACCCCGCGGTTCCACCTCCTCTTCCGATTCTGTTTCGGGGAACCGATCGCCCTCGAAGTCTTCGAGGCGGTCTCCGAGTTCAGAAAATGCTTCGGAGGCCTGAACCTCCAAAGCATCGGGGTCCGGAACGATAGAGGAAAGATTCCTCGGGACCCGTGGAGGCACGGTGCCTAAATGGACGGGATATTCCCGTGTTGCCGGAGGGATGTCGGTTATAGATTCCGCCCGGTCTGGGACCGGCTGTATCGTCGCGGGGGTCAGGTGTTGGACCAGCGGTGATAGTACTGAGGTGAGCTGCGAGAGCAGCCACGCACAGTCGGCGGAGGGAGGTCCTGTGGGCGGTGGCGGTGCCTCCGCAGACCTTTCTTTACGGCGTTTCTTTCTCCTAAAGTCCGTGTCCGAGTCCGGTGAAGACTCATCGGGAATTGACGACGGACGACGCACCGGCGAGCGGCTACGTGTCCCCGGTTCTTTCGGAACTGACGCAGACCTGTTTGTCTGGTCTTGAGGGTCGGAGGGCACAACGGAGGCTCCCGCAGTGGGAGCGGCCCTACCCTTAGCAACCGAGCTGGCTTTCGGTGCTTTCCCCTTGGCTCTGTTATAGGTCTTTGCTTTGACCTTAGCCTTAGGGTTCGAGAGGTTCTCGGATCTCGGGGTTGTCTCTGGATCGGTGGTCCGCGGGGTTCGCGGTGTGTCGTCCGGAAGTTTGTCACCGACCGCGGACTGCGGAGCAGTTTGGTCCAGAGCCGGAGTCGGCGACGTAGGTGGAAGGTGGTCCAGCTGGAGCTGAAGCCGTTGGCGCTTAGCTTCCAGCCAGGCTTCCGTTTCTTTCCAATTAGCCTGCGTGAAGGTCACGCAGATGGAACAGGGCTCCCGCCGAGTGCAAGATCTGCACTGCGGGCATAGTGCGTGCTCGTCCCAGGCACGCCCGGGGCGGAATAGTGAGCACGTTGCACACTTAATAGATGTTCTCCCGTCTTTAGACATCCCTATAGGAGGAGGATAAGTCGGGAGAAAGTAATAATAAATCCGCGAAAAATCGGCGGTTGAATGATATAGCCTACACAGAATTATCTGAAAAACAGAATAATGCAAGAATGTGAAGGCCTAAACTCCACAGAAGGAGCTCCCGGGTGGCCGTAAAAGCCCCCCAAAACCTTCCCGTGGAACCCCAAGTAAAATGGGAACACGGGAGATAGGGCCTAAACAAGTAGTAATCGGAGAGAAATACGTGAATAGGCCTTAGCGGTACAACACGTAAGTGAAGTGTATAGGTGTCTCGCACAACTAATACACGTGTGAGGTACCGTAATGCAAAATGAGGCGAGATCCTAGTTGTTAAATGAGGCAGAAAAACCGCCGAAAACAAAAGGATACTTAGCAGAACTTGAAGAATCCTGTCGTAAACTCTGATAAGAACCTTCGTTGTTCGTAAAAAGCAGAATTCCAGCAAGAAAATCCAGTATAGCGTACGTGAAAACGGAGCTCTGAAAACACGCGTTTTCCTTCGGAATGGTAAATTCGGAAGGAAGAGGGAGTGCGCGGTGACCTATGGGAGAGGTCACCGGGGGCGCAGTGCTAAAATTATACCAGTGGCGTCTAGGTAGACTAGGAAATGTGCGTTAGTGTTGTAGGAGACAGGTAAGAGAGGAGTGAAGTAAATAGGTAGGTCACCATTATCACCATTTTATCAACTGGACTGTATTGACATTATATTTTTGTGAATACAGATTAGTATACACACCTATTGCTTGAGCGTCCTCGGAGGCAAAGGTTTGAAATCAACAGCAGGTCGTTGGTTAGGTGCGGCCCTGTCAATCTTTCACTCCTAAAATATGGCCATTCATTCAAAAAGGTTGCCCACCCCTGCTATAGGCCTATATCTGAGGCCCTGGGGTCATTCTTTTACCGACTTGGTGCAGTAAAATGTGCCCATTTCGAAGTAAATTTATTCACAGATTGTTAGTTGTCATGGGTTCGAACAAATGAGGGGTATTCTATCCTGAAACATAGGGCAAAATGCGGCTGGGGTTCCAGTTCGCCGCATCATGTGTCAACTTGCACCGGGTTCTAATGTTCATGTCAATTGGAATCACTAGTAAAAGAAATAATCCACCAAAAATTAAGGTCGCATGAACTTTATTGCAAATTTCCTGAGTGACGAATTGGTATTTTTCTCCCGAAATCACGCAACTAAATGGCTGCTATCCAGCCTGGCAAGTGCAATCTCCAGCGATCTGGCAGGTATTGAAATCTGAAATTTTCGTGGTACGCTGCGCGCCAACCGATGGTGGCGCTCCGCTTAGATAGTACTTATGGCCGGAATACTCGAATCGATTACGTCCCCACACGTTTCAAATCGGATTGACGCCCGTTTTCAACAATGAAGTACTGTGATATGCTGCTTTTGGTTGGTCCAAGTCCCAGGATATATGGCTGCACTGCTGAGGAGTTCCCCAAGAAAGCATCGATACTATATCCACTCTGTAAAGCAGACAACACAACAGCACAGTAATAAGTTATAAGAAATGAAACCTACAAAATACAATCTTTAAGTTAAAGTAATGGTAAAACTGTTCTGCATTTAAGCTCACCAGTACTAGCTGGCTAAAAGAGCTAGTAATTTGCAATAGTACATCCAGACAGTTCTCACAGTTATTATGGTGCACTGAACCATCATATCTATGCACTGCAGAAGAATTTTTCACAGGAATATGTTAAGTACAATGTTTATCAAATCTGGTGCCCTATACCACTGACAAAAGTCATAAGACGTTTGGTTGCAAGTAATATCAGTCAATGGCCACATAAAATAAATGTCCATTTGAGACAAAGTTGTTAGACTTGGTAGCACAATTAGGACACAATTAACAATAGACCCTATTGAGAAATTACAAAATGCTTTTAACTGAGATCTCCCATATTGGTTCCAAACACAGCAGGCTATAACCAAACAGTTTCAGTGGTTATGTAATCAATCTATCATGGTTTGTAAAATGACCTCTGTTAACAGCTGCATTGCCTGGTTCCTGTCTTGGCTGATGTAGAGAAAAGTCATGTTAGAAGGCCTGCTTAGCACATGTACAACTTTATTATTTCTCTCTCCTACCTAAGACTACTTGGGTTGTGCAAAGGCACATAGGTACTTAGGTTAAGTTATTTGGGGCAATTGTTCGCACACTATAGCTACTATTTGTATCACTGCAAGTCAGTGCAGGCATATAGGTCAGTTTGCCCTTGTAGCAGTTTAATTGATTACATAATCATAGCAAACGTTTACAATTACAGCATGCTATACTTGGGGCCAATACTGCTGATCTTAAAGGAGCTACCAGCAGTGCTATGTTCACCAATATCCTCCCTGCACAATACACCTAACACATACATTATCAAACCTTTTCAAGCTGAATGAGAAAGTCCACCTCATTAATCACTGGCAATTTTGACACCCCAGCACGTCCATGGTTTTGCTGGTGTTAACAGACAGAGCACTAGCAGTATGGTAGCGGTCTCTTTGTCCCATTCTAAGAAATTAAAATGAAAAGGTATTAATTAAATAGACATGGCACTAAATGTTCAGTTAAATGATATTGTTGTTGTTTGGAATTTATCCACCATAAACTGCAAAAGTAGAATTATACATGGGAAGGAAGCTTAAGACTTTTTATGCATAACCTAATAATCTGAGGTGGTAACTCAAGTATTGATAATTTGCTCTCTAATAAAACTGTTACTAAGCCATTGGAAAGCTGTAAATATGTATTAGATGTTTAATAATTTTTCATGCAGCTCCCTGTGGCATGCTTATTCCATAATTTGGCTGTAGCTAATACCCCACCCCCCCCCCCCTCTCATTTGTAGTATACATGAGAACTGAGCTGATGTTGCTCTGTTAAGCTTAAAATTATCTTAATTTTAATCGGGGAATATTATTTGTGAGCTTTAATATTTACAAATGATCATGGAGATTTCCTTATGCAATTAAAACCAGTCATATTATTTAAATTGAGCAGACTATGGGCTTTTACTACACCTAACAGATGTCAAGTGGCCCTCAGTACGCCAGAGGGTACTGCATGAGTATCAATTAATAAACAATGGTATCTGATCACCATCCTGTGAAAAATTAGTGTAATGCAACAAAGTCAATTCCACCAGCTCGGCCTGTGTTAACTGGGGATGGTAAGAGATAATGTGAAGCATCTTTGTTTACTTACTACCCAACTCCAAATCCTCCAATGGTCTACGGTCCACTGTTGCCAACAGCTCAGCAGTGGCGCCTTTATCAGTGCTTTTTTCTTGCAAGAGCAATAACTTTCTGTCTAAGGAGAGGCCACTGTTCCAGAAGCTTTGGGTATTCCTCTGGAAACAATAATCTGAAGTCTTGTTCAATCTGCAAGCAAGAAAATTACAGGATTTACTTTACATATCAAGAACGGATCACGTTGAAGTTTCTTTAGCATTTTATTGTTACACATGAGCAAGAATGCATTGTTATGGCTGGCAAAACTGACAGCTTGTCTTTTTTTTTCTTCACAAAAGCTGGAAATAAATCTTTCATGGAGTTCCTAAAATTGCTGAAGTAACATCATTTGTCACTGTCATGAGGTAGTCCATTATTATTTTTTTTACTCTTAAAATATACTAGCTGATAACTGTTGTAAAGCTTGGAGTGCAGCTCAAGAATAGGTTGCTCATGAACTGAGTAGATCACTCATCAGTGACCATGCAGGTATAAATGGAAAATATCTACCATATTGGTTCTTTCATCATAAAAAGCTTCCTGAAAATAATAATGAAATGTACCTAGCACTAGCTGTGGATCATTTTATGTACCACTTTCCAGTTTGACACCTTTTAATGTCATTTCCCAAGTTAAGCTGTAGGTTTAAAATTGCTAGGAGCTTTCATAGTAGCTTCCAAACATCTTTACCATAAAAAACACTCTCAGAAATTATAAGATGTATGGCAGTAACTTTAGTTTGAACTATACAAGAGACCTTTAACCACAACTTCCTCTGATTCTACAAAAGTCATGGGCGTCTAGAGGAATAATTGCAGAGGGGGGGGGGGGGCGTGAAATGTTTTTCATAGCAATGTCCAGTTCCGAATCATGCATGTCCCAACACATTTATTGAGAAAAAAAGGTTCTCCTCTTGCCCTGGAAAGATCATGATACCTATAATGTAAAATTTGACAGGCCCTGAATTAGACAAACTATTTCCCCTCCTATACATGTATGCTATTTCCCTGCAATTAATGTTAAACTATGATACTGCAGAACAACTATTTTGAAGTATGGTTCCAAAATTTACAATAATGTCCCTCTGACAGCGAGTGCTAAAGCCACAAAACCCCTGGTGGGGTTCTGGGTCCTTCTGTAGTTTATTTAAATAAATAACTTAAATGACCTGCTGGTGTGTATGGGTCTTTAAATTTTTCAAACAGGTTGACAATACAAACTGCATATTTTCTTTTTGTGACCGTAGGTGGAGTCCGTCTGTGATGGTAGATGTAGGGATAAAAAATATATAAGTGTATTAGATGTTTGCCTTATTAAATGAGTGATTATTTAAAGGCCCTTTTCTCTCACCACAAATCTGCCATTAACCTGCAATACTGGTCAGTTCAAATGTTATGTATGTCTTAAAAACAACAATGGACCAATGCAGAATTTAATAACCTAGGCCTTGAAATTCTCTTGCACAGAAGAGAAAAAGGTCTTTAAAGGAGCTCAGGTATATGCTGTATTGGTCACATGATATGAACTAGGAAAGTTTCTAACATCATGGAATTGAACTGCCGGGGTTAGCCCTACTAAGTATTTGTGGAACCAATTTCAATAACCTGTGTCTTTCAGCATATGGTATTGTCTGTGGAGAATATTAAGAATGAAAAGCAATACCTGGTGTTCAATGGTTGATACTGAGCATGTCACATCACTGTCCTTGAAAGGAAACACATTTTTTCTATTATTGTGCTAACTTTGGGGCCAATGCAGCAGATTTTTAAGGCCAAGTTTATAATGGATCCCCAGCACAGGATTAGATCTGACAAAGGATCAGACTTCCCCCACCCCCACCCCCACCTTTGAACTGTGGGGTATTAAAATTGGAACTTCTAAAATACTAAGATCCCTCAAGAGATCAAGAAACAGGAATTTATAAACTATCATGTCAACAAACAGCTACTGTATGTCCTTGAATACTTGGCTAATAATTTGTTACCACTCAACCGTGTTTACAGTTAAAACATAGAGGGAACTGATCTCAAGCGTGGTACTGATCTGCCAATAATCGTGGTCGCTCTCAAGCTCTAGATTAGGAGCTCTGATCTGGATCTGATATGCATAATTTACACTGGTGATACATCAGGATCTGATATCCTGAAGGGTCTGATCTCTGATTTCCTTACTTAATAACACCACACTAGCTTTCAAATATATCCTACAACTGTAAGGGTGTAATTTATCTGAAAATATGGCATATGAACCAATTTTAGCAAAAACTAACTCTGTTGTAAGATAAATAGGTGAACATTTTGAGACGAAAAGGTCGAGTCATTATGATAACTTATTAAGTCAAAATTGATAACAATTAGTAATTGTTTGGGATGAAAAGGCAACAGTTTGATACCAAAAGCCAAAAGTTTGAGATAGTTAGATTGTGTACTGAAAAGCCAAAATTCCCAGGCAAGAAGCCGCAATTTTGACTGAGTAAATTACAGTTTTACAAAGAACACTCAAACTGTGAGGTAAAAAGGTCAAAATTTAGCCACTGCATTGCTGAAACAATTGGTTTAAAATTATGCAAAGTTCTGTTTGGACGTGTGAGAATCCAATATTTTAAGGATCAAATATTTGTTTTCTTGTCAGCACACAAAAATGGGTAAACATTTTGCCATCAATTTTGACCGGGATTCAATTCTGTAACGGGAACATACCATTTAGACTGGTTGACAATTGACACAAGTGTGGCAGTCAGAAATTGATACTACCACACTCCAATTTCCAACTATCTTCATGTGTTGACCATCTAAATGTTTTATCAATGGAGCACTTACATACTTACAGCAAGTTTCAATTAATCAATGTTCATTAAATATTTATTGCAGCAATCATGATTTTCTATGTTTACAACTACCAAAAAAAACTTACCCATGTACTTCTATTATGTGAGCAACTACAATGTTTACCAACAATCTCCTGGACTTTTCGCTCAGACGCTTTTGGGCTCTGCATTCAGCTAAAACAGTGGCCCCACTTGCACTGTTTTTGAAGAACTGCCCTTATGAGCTTTAATAAACTGTAGAAAAATATTAGGATTCTTGAAAGTTGTATTGAACTTTAGAGATTCATAATCAGAGCTTTTGTAGAATAAATTAGAAAAAGACCTACATTCTTTTTATTTAAATATTCGTATGATTGTTTTCAAATGTCCTTTGAAATCCTAAATTGGATACCCAAAAACCATTCCAAATCCAGAGTTCATCTCTGCAGGGGATCTTTCCAGCATCAAAACGTCAGTTCCACTTATTTTCCCAGCAAATCCATTAATAATTTACATCTGTGACACCCATCCCCCCCCCCTTCCCACCTCAACCCATAATGTTTAAGGCTACCTCAATTTGTTAGGTTATTGACTGTTCAGAATATTGCAAATTAATAGCATATTTGAAACTTCTCAAAAATAATATTTTTGTTTAGTCAAGATGTCAAACCCCCAATCCAACACCAATGTATGCTGCTTCTTGAGTTGTTTCATGCTATATCTAAAGTTTTTGGGAGCAATGTGGATTCAAGCATTATCAATAAATACAAAACATTTTCACAAAGATTGTTACATGCTAAGGAGGATGCCAAATTTGATAATTAGAGCAAATGTAAGCCCTCAACATTAAAGAAATGTTTAAATGTGATTACCTCAGCTGCCTTATTTGTTGTAGCTTCTGATTCCCTTAATCTTTTCATGGGAGGTGCAGAACTGGTGCAGGAAAGATTAACATGATCTTGAGTATCATCTTACTCAAAAATGACATCAGTATCTGAATTGCTGTCTATTTTAAACGTTGCAGCTGCTGGAGATACTAAAGGAAAGAAAATATGCTGTTAAGCACATAGCTAGAGATATGTGAACACATTTCTCGTAATGAATAGGAATGTGCATTTTCGATAATCCATGAACTAATAACCGGTCAAATTTCTCAATCGGTTAACCAGTTATCAATCCTACAACCACACAAAAAATGGCAATTAGTGTAACACGTTGATTTCAAAACGTCACAGAACTAGTCATAAGAACCATACATTAAAACTGCCCCAGCGCTGCTACCCCTTAGTTGCAATTATTTTAATAAATACAATTATTTTAAAACTTAAGCCTTATCTGTTTTGTTGTACATGCATATATACCTCACTACATGATACATTTCTTGAAATCCTCAATTTTATCTGTAGGAATCAAATCACCTTAATTATGGAAACGCAATATAACGCTGATGTGCTGCAGCCAAAATGCAACGTTCAACCCTTTTTTCTTGACCATATGATTGTGACTGCCACTGTATAAACTACGGTCACACACTACACAATTTGAAATGCTGGGGATCAAGGAGCCATTCTGAGGTTTTATCCACCAAACGAGGCGAAAACACCACCGAATGTCATTGTTGAGAGACCCCTGTGATCTTCTCTGTGACAAAAGGTATAGGCTTATTCCTTATTAAGGAAATGTTGTCAGAGATCCCACCACAGTAACTTACATACATCACACACTAACCTACATTTCCCATTGGGAACACATCTGGTTATTCATGTAAGCAGAGTATCTTGCGTTGTCAGGAACTTCCTTATTTGCCACTTACCACACTTTTCACCTCTCCTTAACACCATGATTGCTGTGTTCGGCTCCAATTCAAGGAGAAGTACAAGAGAATCTTCATCAATCTCTGCTCCATCCTCTTTATCCACAAGTATCACATCTTCAGCAATTTAGAATTTCTTCTTTGCTGTATCATATATGAAAGAAAATAGAATAAACCAGCAAGTGCTATACGTTTGATTAAGTCATTCATATATTAATTATGTCTATATTGTTAGGAATATTAGCTCTGGAATAGTTCTGTACGCATTAAATTTAACAGCCCTTGACCTTGTACCATTAAATTTACTCCCTATAACTGGCCTACACAGAAAGCGTCATGTCTAACTCATGCTCAAAATAATTTTTCACAGCAAACTACATGTTTGCAAGATAATGAATACAAACAGAAATTGGGCGACAAAGAGTTTGGGCTTCATTTGTCTGAATTTGAAATTCAAATGGTGACGAGCTGCTGATTTATTGTGAATTTGCCCTAACGAGGCAATTAGCGAACACTTAATGGTAATAAAACTACCATGTAGACTGCAATACACTAACTCTACACATGCCTTGCAGAAAAAGCCGACAGTAAAATCACACAGACCTACAGTACGTGTTTTCCTTTGGAAATCAAGATTGACAATGTAGATATGCAATGAAGTGCTTCAAAATTATCTACTTTTTGCCTTCCTAGCATGTGCGCTACACATATGCTTCCTTTCGCAGTCCAAAGTTGGCCAAAACCAACATAACAAACAAGCTTTTCATAGATCCTTTTAATCTAAGATATGCAGTCTGTCATCAATTGTCAATATTGGAAACCATATAATGCCTATCACATGTTTGGTCTTTGTGTAGGCTAATTCTGCATAAATGTTCTTGTGGATTATTGAGGGATGCAAACTACTAGGCATGAAATTTGATGCCCTATGGCTTTCCAGTGTAACAATTGCATTTAAGCCTACTAGTTCTAATGATAAAAAGTATATTCGTGAACACAGAGATGATTAGACATGCTCATCAGCAAGAGATTCAATGCAACTTATTTATGATGTCTTTCGACAGCAGTTAACGCAGCACGAAACGATTGAGAACCCATCTCAAAATTATGTTGCCTGCATTATAATCAGTGTGATGATGAGTGTGAGGCTACTTAAGGGCCATAGTCTAGTCTTAGCTTAGTTTTGTTGGTGGCCAATAGATATGTATGCCTAATTTACAGTAGGGCGTCCCCATTAAGTTAAAATAGCTGGGGCGTAAACTATACATATATGCTAGTTCAAGTAGTCACCGACCCTTTGAACTGGGCTAGGCTACATCATACATGCATGATATTTGAGACTATGGAGCATGGAGTAGGGCTATGGTATCACTATCACTTTCCATTTCACATGTATTAGTAAAATGGAAAGAAATACTCTAATTATAATTTAAAAGTGATACATAGAATAGTGATACACAGCCCTGCCTAAGGGCAAGTAGTAATTAAACTGTCAGCTCTATAGGCCTACGCAATGATATATAACGTTACACATGATCTAATACTAGGCCTAGGCTTTGGGCCTCTAGAGGCTATGGGGCCTTCGGCAACAATTAGCCTAGGCCTTAGTTACGGAATAGGTGTATGTATGTTAGGCATCTGCCTATGACGAAGTAATGAAAGGCAACCTTCTCTTGCCTCCGTAGATTGTCTATCCTTTCACGAGAAATTTTAAACATATAGGCTATACACCGATTATCTCCAAAAGAATGCATTGCGGTTTCAATCAAATTTCTGAATTCCTTGAACACCACAACCTTCCTTGCTTCATTTCGAAATGAACGAAAAATTAACATTTGCCCCCTTCGTTTGCACCTCGTCTGCTTTGCGCGACTTTGGCTGAATCAGCTTCCCCGACGATATCGATATGATAATTACTGCCACTACTATGGACCAATTAGGAGTCCCGGTTTCTATGCCATAATGTATTTACGCGGTAAGGAGAGACACTTGGGAAGGGATTGGCTGAAACTTCTAGCTGAACGAGGTTGAAGGTCAGATTGTATTCTCTTTGGTGTCAAATCAACACTGAATTCAACACCCACAATCTAAATCCAAAATGTTAACACCGGAGTTTTTGCAGTGTCACCTTATATCTATTACACGTAACAAGCTAATTAGACATAAAAACTGCTGACGTTGGCTTGGAAACAGAGATTATATGTTCAATGTGGAATGTCATATATCGATAAGCTGGATATGAGGTCAAATAGGGTTCGTAATTGGGAATTTTATATAGGGAAGTTCCCTTCATAGGCCCAATCTGTGTTTATTGAGCAATGCAACACGCTATTGAGATGGGGACCAGACCAGACGTTTTCTGGCTTACTAAATGTTTTATTGATACTGACACATGCATTCGATGCCCTTCTTCTCCCCATTCTTAAATAAGTTATCAAAGATGACATCATGTTTATTACTATTTATTAATCCTTTTAACAATAAAAGACACGCTCATTTTGCTGTCAAAATGTAAATTAATGGCAGTTAGGACCATTGTGAGACAACATACATTATGTGATAGTCGTTACCTACTGAGCCATCAGTTATTATTACTGGAATAATGGTATGGTCATAATAACAATAACATACAGTCTGTAATAGTTTCGTTAACGATGAAATCGGTGCACGTTAGGATCTTGTTATGTGGTTTCTTCTATACGAGCGATTCGATCGGAGATATGAAAAGAGTGAACTTATCTTAGGTTAGAATTGGCTGCTTCTATTGCAATCGCTTAGGCCTATTTGGTTTTTCAACTACTCATTTGTGTATACATAAAAATAAAGGTGAAAGGGAAGCATTATAGATATACAAAGTGTTTACTTGAAAAGCGGAAACCATGGTTATTGATTATGAACTAATCGACATGACAGGATAATTCATATTTAATAACGCACCGTTTAAATACCTACATTGTAACACTTAGGTAACTGGTTCAATTCTCTTTCTAGTTAAGACAAAAAACACCCTATTGTTTGCCAAAAGGGAGTAAATTATATTGATGCCGCACTAAAACGTGTTATTATATATACAGTAGTTCAGATATCGGCACACACGGCAATGTTGTGGTACTTGCATTGGGTATGTCATATGAGGTTGTAAAGTTATTGCAATACTTTTAATAATACTAATAATATGGACGTGTTGATAGTTTTGATACGTTCATTCGCCAAATGCATGAACTATCAGAAAGGTGAACAGAGATTTATTTCAAACCAAGTAGGGATAAAACGAAAGTATCCATGTTTAGAACTTGGGAATGTGAATTTCACACAACTTCAGTTCTAAGTATTGTGCGATAGAAGGGGTTCGATCCCTACAAAAGAACAAATCCCACACACCGTATAAAAGAAAGGTCCCAAAGTAACAATTGTTTGCACCTTTTTTTTTTACATTTGCTAATGGAATTATTAAATACTTATTGGTAATTAAATTCATGAGGTAAACAGAAAAGTCATGGAAAAACAAAAGTTGAATGGTACCTTATTTAGATCAGCACGTGTCAAATTTATTTTCAGTTGCCCAAAGTAGGGTTCTGTAAAATTGCTAAGCAAACATACAAGGCATGCTTGAACAAATAGATGTAAGAATACTTATTGACCTTGAGCAATGTTATCTAGAAATTGCTAAAAAAAAACAGTTCTGAAGATGTAAATGAAATACGAAAGCTCTGCAGACAATCAATAACCCGGTTACATTTCAAGGGCTACACCGGTGGTTTGATTTATCGTTCTAAAAAATTACAATCTCTAAATATTTCCTATCCTCAATTATTGAATGTGTCACATTATTGAATGTGTCACATGGTTGAATGTGTCACACGTAGTCACCATTATGATACCTTTGACAGAGCTCTCAATGTCACGATGTTTTTACCGCTAGATAACCGAGAGAAATATTGGCATGACCTAAACGAATATCTTGGCAATAACCAAATCATGATCGATACGGAAAATTTGAGAAGTAAAATGTTTTAACAGATACGAGATATTATTATCACCAAGTCTTGGATGTACAGTATAACCTAACTGTGATATTCAATATACGTACATTTAAACAAGGTATTACAGCTAAACAGAAGAAACACAAAAGAAGAATTCTCCGCATCAATGTAGGATAGTCAAATATGATATGTACAGGGTATTGAACCGTAACCGATATAATGCCATGCAAAGTTTACCCTTTGTAAATACTCTCAAATAACCTGAGCGGGGGTGGACGCCCCCTTGTACAAGTACCTAACATGTGTATCAAACAGCCTATACTGTTGTGTGGAACGTCAGGCCTAATTTATAGCCCTCTTAGACATAATTCAAAAGACAAACATGATATGCTATATAGTTGTGGAAAAGTAAATAATTGCAGTTCCCTTGTGCAAAGTTGAGCGTGATCAAATAGTAGTTTATTTATGGGTTAAGTGAGAACCGAAACTCTACTAGGCTACTTCTGGAAATAACAGGGCATGTCAAAACACTGACGAAAAGTGTCACAATAGGTCAAAATTGATCAAACTATCCAAACAATCCTAACAAATAAATGAATATTGTAAACGACGAAACTGTCATCAGACTTGAAATTTGAACGTTAATAACTAAACCTCAACAATGGTAAACATATTTGTTTTTGTTTATGACCCAAATTTTTATGTTCTGAAATTTTTCAAACAAAGTCTCAAATTGTATTGCAAAGAATGGGATTTTTTTTAAAATATACCTATAGCATCAAAAGTCCGATTTGTTACAATTCGGCTAAATTATAGGTTTATCTCGTATATTAACACTTAAATGACCTTGAACACCTCTCAGGTTATCTTTTGACGTCACTAGGTGTAGATCTCTCTTTTGTGACAATATAGTAATTATAAGAGAACCGCTTGTTTTGGAGTATTGGTGTATGTGGTATCTCCCAAACATAATATAATGCTCTCAGCTGTTTCGGTAAGTTGTTCATGGCAGTTATCTCCATCACATGTATCAATAATGATGGTTGGATTGGTGTCTCATGTTCGGATGTTTTAGTCCGGTTATGATCAATTCACGAACTTGTTACACTTACGATGTAATATACAAGCTAACGTGGTTCTGTTTTATAATGAACACCATCACACTGCTTTTCCGGAAAGGTTACATCGACATGAACATAGAAATACTTTCACATAAGTAACGATTTTGTTTGAAATGTGTCTGAGTGAACTGACTAATGGAGAAAGAAAGCAAAAATGTAATACTCACCGATAAATCTATTCTCCGATACGTCATTATATCCAGAATTTGGCGAACTTTTCCTAGCTTGAATCTGACCCGCAATGAAATGACACTTTACACATTAACGTTATAATCCAAATAAATACTCAATTAACAACACTTTAAAATGATTATAGTGGCCACGTTGTGTGCATTATGCGTTTGTTTGCAATGTACTGTGGTTAACAATATAGGCAGAGTAAGCCTTAGTAGAAGAACTTGTTCGAAATTGGTTCCAGCATGAGCATTTCTTTTCCCCTTCAAATCCATTGGGATGATAATGGTTATGTTAAATTTACACTGGCTCCACTTATTCTTGTCCTGTTGTGCGTTGGGGTGTACGTGTAGAGAGCAAACAAATCCTTCCCAGGACTGACAGATTAAGGTTTATCGTAAGTTATAAATCCATATAACATGCAGTTACCGTGCACCCGTCCAGCTTTATTATCACAATATTATTGACACTGGGGTAATCGTTTCAGATAATCTGCAATAAGCAGTGCCCTAATCTTACTTTCGTTCAGAACGAATGTATTGTAACATGGGAGTTGGTAGGACATTGGTATGCGGAGGCTTGTGTCACTGTAAACGTATAATCTCAGGATTTCAACAGGCTCAAGGGCATTGACCACCGGAATAGTTGCTTGACTGTAATAGTTGTCGCCAGGTTGAACTACTCAACAACATAGAGTATACCGGCATATGAGATGTTGGATTCATTGTCAAATGGTGAAATGGACATAGACGAGAATTGTTATTTTGACATGAACACTTTCACAAAAATATTACTAGCGAAAAACATGATTACAAAAGAACATTTGCGAAGATCCCTAACCGCTTCATCGAATTCTGAGTAAACCTATACTTTCTGAAATATGTCCATATCCGCTTGTCGGATTCAGGATTTCTCAGGTTGGGATGGTGGGGGGGGGGGGGGGGGGGGGGGGGGGGGAAGGCAGATATTGGTAGTTGCCAAACAACAAGAAATGAATGGCAAAGTATAAAGGAAAATCGGGAAAAGGTAAACGATTCATGTACACAATAGCTTCCTGAAATTGTTCCCCAGCTGTACATTTTTATGATCGTAATCATTCTTGTGGCTATTTTCTATGATCAACAAACCAAAAGGAGACTCAGGGCCCCGCCCCCCCTCCCCGAAGGGAACATTACCTACAAAACTTTGGACACATGTATAGAGAGTTGCCTAATTTATTTCTCCCGTTTGGTGTTTTTCTATTATTCATACAATGCAAACAAAATTCCACTGAACAACTGTAAAAATGTAAATTGCAAGCCACCGGCCAGAAGAGAGTGGACGGCCAGAAATATATAGTCATGTGGTTACTTATAGGGGTCCGGTGAAATGTGGAGACGATATAACATAGCCGAGTAAAGGATAAATTAATGATTTTCCCCAGAGCACGCGAAGTATAAACTGATCCACTGTGTGTTAGAGAAAATAACTTTCATGAACAACTAACCCCCTCCTCTACCCCGCACCCCCCCCCCGCTTTTAAGTCAGGACACACAAAAACCCAATCTAATCATTGGTCTTTATCGCACTGATTAAACCATAAAACTGACAAGTTAACAATTCATTCAAAAATAACTCTGATACAAAATATATACTCTCGCGGGAAGTTCAAGAAATATAGATAACAGGAACTTGAAGAAAAATTGTTCGTGTCAGTTTACAACGTAACTGAAAAGAATATTCGGAAGATATCTTATTCGGCCAGTGATTTTTCTTGGGGCGGGGGTGGGGGGGGGTAAATTATTATCAGAGGTAATGGTAATTAATGCGAAACACGGCGTCACACAAAAGTAACACGAATGATCTACTTCAAAAAAGTTTAAGGGATTCTAAAGGATTCTCAGTCCTAGCAAATATCTATTTTCTTTATTACTTGAATTAACGAAGCACTGTTGTGGGACCCGACTATTTACTCAATCGATAATTAACCCAATTTTAGAATATATACGTACTTAGAAAAGAGTCTGATATGCATACTTAATAAATTCCATAACCCAATCAGTTGAGGAGAGGAGGGGGGGGGGGTATTTGAAGGAATCAATGTAGACGTGAAGTTATACATTCTTACCTTCAGTGACTTGCTTTTTGAATGAGGTTAGAAAATAAATAGTTCTTTCTAACTCATTCTTTCAGGTACAGTCATAATACATGAATATATGACAATCAATTAAATTCATTACTAAGCTAATCGTGTGTTAAAGGAATAGTTCATAAATAAGTTAATAAACTATGTTAGACTATAAGTCTTGATAACCGATGTAGTAAACTTTTGCAAAACTTAACAATTAAGTCGAATTTCGTTTAACTTACTTTTCGCCAAGTTCTCAGAACGAGGATTGATATTTTTTCTCCTGTTTTCTCTGTGTAGTTTCGACTGGGAGTACGGTGCTGACTGGAGTTGATTTCCTTTTCGGTAGCAGCTACGAACTTCAAGGTTAGCTAACAAAACTTAAGATAAATATGACAAATAGAAAATATTGAAATAATCACATCAATGGTGACCGTGTTGTGCATTAATCAGCTCAATAGTGTCATCTAAAAACCCAGAATGGTAGTGGAATCCACAACATCCGAGTCCAATCCTA
>KN884987.1:27863-42480 GCA_000934455.1 Apostichopus parvimensis | reverse complement strand
ATGTTCTACTATCAATCCTCTTCAAATTTTTAAACAATAATTAACTATCTAGATACAAATTGCAGACATGAGATCCATATTTCAAGGAGGGGTACATGCAGCTTAGAGCACTCAGGAAGTGCCGTTTCCGGCCATCTGGAGGGTTTGTAAAGCCAAAAAATTTATTGTACGCTCCGCGCCAACCGATGGTGGCGCTTCGCTTAGATAGTCTTGCTGACAGGTTTGCCCCCTCCCCCCCCCACTTTCACAACTCAAATCTCAAATCCCGCCCCTGTGTAGAGTAATACGCGGATCAAATTTATTGAAATTTGTACCCTTTGCAGGTGATACAAATGTTTGTTGTTTCCATGAAGACGTCAATTGTCTATGTGACATGTACCTCTTTGCGTCAGCATGACTAATTTATATTAAGCTCCAGAAGTTGCTAGAAATAAATTGTTTAATTGTCAATGTCATTTTAAATCAAAATTTAAATTTTTATCTTGCGTAAAGAACTAAGAAATTGTTCCAATTGTCAGAATTTATTCACACATTGTCATTGTCACTTTCGTCGTCATTGTCATTGTCATTTGCATCGTCATTGTTATTGTCATCGTCATCATCATTGTTATTTTTATTGTTAATGGGATTATTAAGCTCTTTTCTTGCGTTCAGAACTGATGATATATTTTCCTTTTGTTTCAATTTCAAAATCACTTCACCAAATTTTGTGATCATAAACAAAAATTTGAGGCTACTCACCCAGGCATACGATTTAACATATTGGGCATCAAAAACCTATACTTTGTTAACTCGTTAAAACTGAACAGATTTTGGTAGAGATTGCAGTTCATCAATACTTTAAAACACGTCATAAAATACCAAATAGTTCGTTAACATCTAAGGTGAAAAGTCATTAATCGAGTTAATCGCACTTTTTGCAATGTTTAAAAGACTGATTGATGGAAGTACATAAACATGTGATAAACATCAACTAATCAAACGCATACAAGTACTTCTTTTTCTAAAGGCTACCATAATTTGACTGGTACACCTCGTGCAAACCTATGGTTAATAAATGACATGATAACGGATTTAAGTTGTTTATTGTAAGAACAATGAGATTGATAATACATGACTTTGTTAAGGATTTACTGAAAAGGCATAACGATCTTGTGTGTTCTTTCTTTATTAAATATTAATTGACTGGCTCTGCCACGAAAAACACGCTAAACATAAAACATCTTGTGAACGAAGGGCTTGCTTCTTTTCGAACTTTGCTGATTTCATTAACGCGTATATTCACCTTTTTTTCTTTTTCTAATTTTAATTTCTTTCTTTAAAAAAGTTTACACCTAACTGTTAATGGACTGTGTTGGTACTTTAGGCATAAATGAAGCATCTGTGAACTATAAGATTTCCACCAAAAGGTTTCGATTACTATAGAAAAGAAATTTCACACACCAATCAAACAAAGTTTCTTTGGGTTAATACAAAACAATAAATAAATAGTGTACATCTTGCAGATCGGTCAATGACTTTCGCTATAAGGGTTCAATCGTAAGCAGTTTGCTAAATTATAGATAATATGCATGTTATAAAAAATATTGTTTTGAAGTTTTGCAGAAAGGGCGTTCTTTACAAAACTATTAGAAAGCCGGAAATATAATATCAAAGAAATACAGAAAATATTAACTGACATTAGCAATAAAAAATATCAAATGCTAAGCGGTTACCCGAATAAATCCATGGATAGCAATAAGAAATTTAAACATTTTTAATGTCTTAAATAATTTTCATCAATATTGGGCTTGATTTAGCTGCCACTATAACAGAAGAAGCTTAATCAAAGTATGATTATTTCGGTAACAAGATTAGGCTATTATCTTGCGCTAAGAATTAAGAAATAATTTCCTTTTGTTTTAATGTCAAAATTATTTCACAAAATCTTACGATCCAACAAAAAAGTAAGGCTTCTCACCCAGGCATACGATTTTAAATATTGGGCATCAAAAACCGATACTTTGTAACTTGTTAAAGTTGAACAGATTTTAGTAGAGATTGCAGTTCATCAATACCTTAAACACGTCATTAAATTACCAAACAGTTCGTTAACATTTCAGGTGAAAAGTCATTGATCGAGTTAATCGAACTTGGTTTGCAAATTTTAAAGGACTGATTGATGGAAAGTACATAAACATGTGATAAACATCAACTAATCAAACGCATACAAGTACTTTGTTTACTAAAGGCTACCATAATTAGACTGATACACCTCGTGTAAACGTATGGTTAATAAATGGCATGATAACGGATTTAAGTTGTTTATTGGAAGAACAATGAGATTGATAATACATGACTTTGTTAAGGATTTAGTGACAAGGCATAACAATCATGTGTTCTTTCTTCATTAAATATGCATTGATTGAATCTGCCATGTACAATCTGCCAAAACTATTGGTATTGCATAGAAAAACATCTTGTGAACGAAATGTTTGCTTTCTGTCGATTAAATTGAATTCATGACTGCGTTTATTTTTATTTATTTGCATAATTATTTGTTTGTTTTGTTAAAAAGGTAACTTTTCAACTTAAATGTCAATGGACTATTAGTGGACTGGTACTTTATGCATATATCAGGGAGCTGCTACTCTAACAGGGAGCTGCTACTCTGCTCCCTGCATATATGTAGCATAGAGCGAACTATACGACTTCCACCAAAAGATGTCGAATACCACAGAAACGAACTGGCACACGCACTGATCGAACAAAGTTTCGTTGGGCATACAAACTCTCACTCTTTAACAAAAACAAGGAAATAAATGGTGGATATCTAACAGTTTCGTTTTCAGACAATAAATCAAAATGATGTTCATTTGTTCATACATAGTTATTGAAATAGTTAACGGGACCCTAAGTTAGTAACTTTGCGAGAAATATAAGTTTTTTTTATAAGAGCAAAGAACACATCTATAGAACACACATTGAAAATAAAACACACACATATGGGGTTGAACAGAACAGGGAAAGATAACATTAATACAATGATAATAATAAGACAGAACGATACGACAAGTATTTGTTGAGTATATAATGTTTCAGATGGCATTTATCAGACGAAACTGATTTGCTATCTCTAGAGTTTTCACTTCCAGAGGACAACACCAGAACATCTAACCTAAGAATGACATATATACGTCCTTGACATAGGTCTTGGAACATACTATAAGAATTAGTGTTGTATGAATGAAAGCTAGTGTTATAAATTGATAAAATTTATATAAAAACAGCTGGGAGTAACCGTTATGAAACTTAAAGAGAAAAGTCCTAATTTATATTTATAGAGCTCATTTAGGGTAAGCAAGTTTAGGTTTTTGAAAAGGGGCGCAGAATGTGATATATATGAAGCATAACGAATATTTCGAACAGTCCATATCTGGATATTGTATAAGCTATCAAGTGTTGACATGCGGGCATTACCACACACAAGAATGTTTTAGTTTAAATAAGGAAAAAAACCATCATAAATTGTCAGTAAAGTGAGTTAAGGTTACAATAATTCCAACCTGCTAATTGTACGAATTGCATATGCAACCTTTTTGCTGATGATAGAAACATGCTTTTTCGTTTCGTTTTGAATCAATAAACGATCCTATTAATTTAGCATTATTAGATGCGTTTAGACGCACTCCACCAGGTATCACTGAGACGTTCGTGTTAAATTGTTGACAAAAACTACTGTGTTACCTATATTAAGTGATAATCTATTCGACTTTAGCGAGTCAGAAATTTTGAGGAATTCATTATTGATACTTTGAAGAGCATTCTCTAAATGTTTGAGTTAGATAAAAATCTTAGTGTCATCTACAAACATAATAGATGAAACCTTATGATGAGACACGTTTATATCATTTATTTAAATGATAAAAAGTAGAAGTTTTGAAATGGACCCTTGTGGGACGCCAATATTGCAAGAAATAGCTGGTGTGCTTACATCATTATACGATATAAAGTGATAAAGTTAACTTAAGTAACTCTGGAACCAATTTGAAGATGTTCTACGTACACCTTTATACTTGTAAGTTTTGTAGAAGAATAGGGTAGTCAATGGCATCAAAGGCTTTTGAAAAGCAAGAAAGATTACAGCTGTGCATATCTTATTATCCAATCATTCCGAGATTTTGTTGACACGATTGCGTGCAGCCCTGAATGCTGAGTGTTTTAGTTTACGGAAACCATATTGATTTGGATACAATAAATCTTGCTTAAGTTTGAAGTCCTAGAAACGGTTGTAAACCAGTCGTTCAATAATTTTAGATATTCATGGTAAAAAATATATTGTTGTATAGTTACACATCAGCTGCTCATTGCTAGATGTAAAAAATAACAGATGGGAAAACACCTCTATCAAAAGATAGACTAATAATGTGTGTTACGGGAAATGTGTTAGTATGCCCAACGTTCCTAAGAATGGCATTTGGAGTTTGATCGAAACCAAGAATGTTACGGTAACCATATTTTAGCTTAGATACGATATGAAGGACTTCATATTGTGTAGTCGGAAACAAAACAAAATAGTTGTACATTTGTACATTCGATATATCTCAAAGCATGTTTTGTTCCCATTGGTAGCCTGGCTGCCAAATACTTGGTAAATGAAGAAAAATACATATTGAAATTATTAGCAACTGTAAGCAGATCCTCTGTAAGAAACAAATTATATATAAAGGCTTTAATACAAGTTTGCTCACATTCTGGACAATGATATTTATCACTTCCACATTTCAGCACGGTCGTTTTTGTTTAAGTCAATGAGTTTGCTATATTACATTTTCCTAGCCTGCCTAATTACATTTGTAAGCTTATTTTTGTAATTGGAGTAATGAGCTTGGCGATAACGAGAATGTGTTTGCTTCTATTTCTATATAGTTTATTTCTAAGTTTAATAGAAACAATGATTGCAGATGTAACGCAGGGTGATTTTGATAGTTTGTGTTTGGTTTAACTTTTTTGACCGGACCACACCTGATGAAGCTTTGACGTTAAACTTGCAAAAATGAAGAGTAAGCAATATCTACATCATCGTTTAACAAGACAACGGAACAGTCGACAACTGCATGCTCTGTCAAAAGCTTTGCGATATTTCGGCCACTGGTATTATATCTAAAGGCGTGGGTTTATTATTACTTTTTAGTAAACAATTCAAACTGTAAACTATAAAAATCAGATATTACTAGATATAACACTTATTTTAACACCGGAGGTAAAATTAGACACAGGAATGTTTGTGTAATGATTCACTTGTAACTATCGTAGGCCTACCAATGGTATTTGCAAAAAAATGCATTGTCATGGTGATGATGAATGGTTCCACGTCGTAGTTTATATGATTTTGAAAGAGACCAGTATTATAAAAAAATAAAAAAAATGTTTACTTCAGTATCAATGATACTCAAGCACTCATCCTCATCTTGGGAACGGAAAATATTAATATTTGGTGGTCTGTAGATAACACCGACTAGAATTTTGGGCAGTTGTCATTTATAACTTCAATAAATAAACTTTCAGTACTAAAATAGTTACTTAAATCTGAGGTTACATGTAAAATAAGATACGCCACATCCTCACTTTGAATTTCTATCACAATTTATGAATCTAAACCCATCAATGTATTCGTATTACTACTTTGTTACTGCCATAATATTAAACCCCTGATTTTCAAGTGTGATTAGAAGATTAAATAATATGAATTCTTAGTTTGCCTTTTTGCGTTTACATGTAATACTGAATATGATTTTAAAGAATCAGTAAAACGTTGGTTAAAATCGTCACTGGTATAGTTAAGGCAGGCCTGGACTAATCGCACCTCATCATGAGTTTCCGGAGTCCTATGATTGAACATAAGCTACTTTAGCAATAACAAGAACAATTACAAAGGGAAGCTATAATGAACAGGTATTCTCGTTTGTTTCTTTGTTTATTCCAAATATTATCAGAAAGTTCAGTTTAGAATATTGTTCTGAGTCGAACAACTTTTCATTCATGTTTTCCCCCTCAGTTCTGCGGCTGTCTTGGTCAGTGCTTCCATTCCTTCTTTTTTCGTCAACGGAGTTTTAAAAAGAAATTCTTGCTCCCTGATGCTCTTGCTCTCTTGTCACTTGTCAATTTTCTTTTCGATCAACTTCTCTATGATGTTGTGTAGCAAGAGTTTTAAGTCATCATTTTGCGCAAATTCACTTACTATAGAAAAACACTTACGATTCCATCCGTGTGTGCTTTTTGAATTTTGGAGGTAGCATTCTTTGATGTCCGTGTTCCAGAACGTGATCTTGCCGTCATTTTAGAGTGCTAGCCTATCACTTCAAGTGGTTATAAATAACTCACTTATAGTACTTGGTAAGAGAACAGCTTAACTTTAAAGGTTGCTGAGTAGGCTGAGTTCTGGTAACGGAAATGAATATGACTGCACCAGATTTTTAAGAGATAATAATATGCATGTTTATATCATTTCTGAAATTGTGAAACGCCCATAAACGTCGATAAGTTAAAACCATTATTCACACATTTACTAGCTTTAAAACAAAAATTGATATTATTTCTGCCTTGCTTGATAGCCTTTTGAGTTAAAACATGTTGAAATCATGTCTAATAGAATGATATTTAAACAACGCACATTCTTTTAATTTATGAGTATGCTGAAATTAACTTGTAAAGTGTTATTATTTTAAATAAAAAAACTGGTATTTTCTTCCAACATTGTGCACGGCTTTCCGTGCGCCTCCGTAAATCATATTTGAAAGTTTGCTTGCTGATTTAGATAGGCCTACCCGTTTGAATAGTGGAATGATGTAAGATCTAACTGTATATCATCGGTTAATGCGCTCTAAAGTTTTTCTCAGGTGACCGGTGATTAGCTACGGCAATATTGTCAACAGTCTAAAACTATGAGATCAATTCAGTACAAACCAATGCACAGAAGGAAAGTTATGTCCATCATTCCTTGCTTTCCGAACTGGCAAAATTCTTCCAGTTCCTTGCAATTGCCCTGCATTTTCGGTGTGATGATCATTTCAACCAAGTTAATTTCTTCCATTTGCTGGCTTTATTTGGTAAATACATCACGTTTGATATTGCCGTCTTGTGAATCCGTGTTATGTTGTGATTGCATTAAATTCAAGATTAATCCCCCATCAAGGGGTTCCATTGATAGATAGGAAGTTTGAAACATAATAAAAGTTCTACGTACGTACTTCTTTATCTTAAAGTGTCATACATAACATATATACAAATAAGTCTCTTGAGTTTTATCATAAGTGGTTCTCTTTGATAAGTATATTTTATTAGCTTAAGCTGGAATAAATTGAAATAAGTGTTGTAAAGCTAACAGTTCGAACAAAGCAATCTCTCTAAATTTCTGATATTTCAATTGTCTGACCTTTGGCATTTGGTTCCTCGGTATATATTCTGCCAAATGAGACAAAATCGTCAGTGTAGAGATAAATTATCGTAAATTTCGTAAAGAAAAAACAAATCGTAAGTTATAGGTACTGGAATATGTATAGTCTTACACACATGTACAGTCCAGAGCGAAAATTCCCCAGCGGCATCACATAACTCAAAAGGAAAACATAAAGGTGGTATTACCTCAAATCATACTTACGTTTTGTATACGAATATGTTTGATTGAGATTTAATAAGATAAAAGACATTGATAGTTATCTCTTGACCGAGAAGCCGACGTCATCAGATTAGCCTCAAAGGAGCATTCCAGAGATCGATCATAACTTGAAGGTGAATTTTCTAAGACCATCATAGCTATAAAATTTCCCAAAATTAATTCCTTAACAATTTGTATGTTCCACTCTTTGGGTAAGAAGTGTTACTTTTACTGCTTAAGAAAGCAAAACAAAAATAACAGACAAGAGGTATATGATAATTGTATATCAAACATGTACGTTAATATAGTTGGATAATAGCTTAGCGGGTTAACAATCAGCCCTAAGTTCTGCAAACAAAGCCCGCCCCCACAGCCCAAAACAACAAAACAAGTAAACACACACATATTAATAGATTAATAGAACGTTTCATTGTTCACGTAGCTAAATTTCCGATATTATATCAGTACTAAAATCCTACCTAATCTAGACATAATTGCGAAATGTCTATCTTTTGAAGAGAATTTCTACTTTTCTCCAGTCACAAAGTACTCAAAGAACTTTATCTGGTGAAGGTGTCTAAGCCCTCATCCATGATATGTCATTCACGCTGAGTTTGTAAAAATGGTGACTAACTCAGAGAGCTGCTATGCCGAGTGTTGATGAGGCCGGCAATGTTTTCCTACATGTAGCCGATATGTTAATTTAGCATTAATTTGCATGATAATGAAATGCCTGCTTACTTGATCTGAGTAAAATTACTATTTTGATCAGGCATTTAGAATCTAAGATTTCTGGGTGTGGTATTTTTGTTTATGCCTAAATAATAATATCTTATATTTTTCTTAACTGGATTGTGAGAATTTTGCCAAATTAACATTTGTTTTAGGGTTTTGTTCATCTGTTGTTCTTGCTTTGTAGAACTCAGATCAGTATGCCTCAGAAGAACTGGAAACAAATTTTAAAAGCCTCTAAAAAGGATTTTGTTTAGTCCTTTTAAACATAACATAACAAACTGGGGAGTAGAAACTTGCCAGGAATGTTGTAAAATATTATTTTAAAATCTCCAGGATAGCTATAACAGACTTTTCAAGACATAACAATGTAAATTAAATTATACGATAAACATCTTATTTCTCATGAACTTCATGGTTTTGTGAACATTGGAAGTTACACGGTAATTCGAAGATTTCCCAATGTTTTTAGATAATCCGGAAGTGTCGATCGAACAAGCTAAACAAAGCTAAATTGTTGCTACACATAAGACATATGCCGACCAGTATTCGCATTAGGACGCCCGATTGCGGAATACGTAATTTATCTACAGTGTGTCCTGTACATGGTGCTTCCGCAACTTGCACTATTACTATAGTTACAAATCTTGCAAATGACAAGCCGGTTATAATAACGTTTTATTGGCTTTTGTTAGGAGCAATGTGATTGGTCGAGTTTTCCAAAAATAGAAACACTGGCTTCGTTAGTGCGTTCGTTGGTGTCTTGTGATTATTGGTCGAAATGGTCGACCATGTGTACTACACTGTTCGTACTGTTTGTGCGCTAAACTTTGGTATGGACACCCCCACACATATATTTTGTTCTAAAATTCTCCCGAAAGTTTTGAAAATCCCTCAAAAAGTAAAGAACAATGGGACCCCCTCCCTTATTAACATCCTAGCGCTAACACTGATACCTAATTTGGTAGACGTCTGCTCTAATATAGAAGCATTCGAAATCAGAACTATTTGTATTCTACCGATTTGAATTCCAGACATTTGGGAACGTAAGTGTACATGTTGGTTAATACGCAATCGAAGAATGTCCTGGATAGTGCTGGCTGACTGAGTCACACCTGCAAGGACTCTACAAATATGATATAAAATCAATATAAACATATATGCAAGTACGCAAGTACTTGTTTGTTCGTCACGTCACACCTTCAATCGGTAAAACAAGAAGGATCTAACTGACATGAGAGTAATACTTCTACAGGTGGTACTGACGTTACCGTTGATTGGCTGAGGCATCCTTTGTCGACAGTCTGGAAATAACGAGATGAATTCGATATAAACCAGCGGTATAACAGTAATGTACATTCTTCGTTAGTTTGTTATCGCTTCTACTTCTTTCAGCTTTGGAAAACCATTACCAGTACCAACCACTTGACCTGAAATATCCAAGTTTTATGTTGTTTTAAGCTTTAACTAATTTCTTCCAAGCTGCACTAGCAAGTTTAACTATGTAAGTAAAAACACCTATATTTTTGATATCCTTATGTTGCAATCGGTTTTACGTGGTCTATTCGTTGTCAGTTAGTGATTAAATTTGGCCTAAGACTATTTGGGAGTACGGAACGTAACCTTTAAAAATGGTAAACATATCTCTCCTTACAATACATGATTTTCCCGTAAAGCACATCTCAAGTACATTAACAGGTTGTTGGACATCCATGTAAAAAGCAGGACTCATGACGGATTCCTTTCCCCCTGTTACGTTTGGAACGGCAAGCAACAAATTGGATGCTTTTTGTCCTGTAATTACGAATGTTCACGTACCCAATGTACGCAAAGACATTTGTTTACCGTGTACTGTATATGACTGCTTCGTGTGTAGACTAGACAGCAATAGGTTATGAAATGATAGTAGCGTCAGTGGCGTTATATTGATGATTAGTAAACACTCGGAAAAACAGCGATTGACTCTAAGTTAAAACTATTCGGATACATACTGTTGGTCGCATCTATTTGGTTTGTGACTACAGTATGCAAGTCACCATGGCACATTGTTGAAAAGCGTAAGAGATCCTTTGTCATCGTTCTCTAAGAACAGGTTTGTTTTATTCCTACATATAACGATCGGATCAATTGAGAGTTTGTTAGTTACTTTCTGTATCCCAGTTATTACTGAAACTACTGTAACTTAATCTTTTAAGTTTAAAAAGATCTCCAACGGACTAACATAGTTTCTTGAACTGTTGACGCGTTCAATGACGCATTTTAGTTTACCTAAAATAGGTTGGTAGTTTGAAATGAGTTGTTTAACCAGCCCGAACGTAAGGCTTTCTGGAAAACCAATAGGTAAGTCTACTGCAGTTTTGTTAGGATCATCGTTATGATTGATATATACTTCATATACTAGCCACGATTGTTTGTGCTGATATCTGACAAAATGCATTGTGAAGAGACATTATGTAGAGACACCGTGGGTACGTCATTGTTCCTGAAGATACCAGAGTTACTTCTTTTTTCTTTTCTTTTTTTGATGGGGGGGGGGGGGGGGGGATTGGAAACTTTTGTGTAAAGTAGTCTAATTTAGTTTTGTAAAGACATTTCATATTTTAACCATATGTAGCCAAAAGACATTTCAACTTTCAAATTAAACCTTCCCTGAAATAACTGATTCACAAATAAATGGTATTCATATGATAAGAATGAAGGTAGTCTGGGACGTGGGTTTGCGGGGTAGGACGAGGGTGGGGTTCTACCTGCCCAATCCAACACTGGTTGAAAGTACAAAGCATGGAATGTCCATTTGTCAATATAATATTACTGGGGAAGTGCATTAACCTCTAGTATATCGTATGTACGATGGACCTTATCAGTACAATGTCCTTGAAAACTTGAAAGATACATTGCACCTTGTATCTTAGCAACAACACACGGTATGTGTTATCTTAACATTAAACTATTCGTCGTATTGGTCACATTTCATATCAGCCAATCAGACGCAAGTATCAACATAAGAGATATAAAGGGTTTGAAGAATCAGTAAGCAAATGAGATGAGTGAATAAAAGTAGCAATCAAATGACTTTGTTTCTATAGAACTTGCCCAAGTTACCTCTAATAAGAATGACGAACTTTTATTTGCGAAATGAATTCATCATCATCATCATCATTATCATCATCATTGTCACCGTCATCTTCCTCGTCATCGTAATCGTCATCGTCGTCGTCATCATTATCATCATCATCATTATTTTGTTCATCCGTTTAGTTATCGTTTATCATCAATGTGAGCAGAAACTTGATGTGTAACATTAATTTTTCAGTTTTTAAGTATATTACACGGAACATGACTTTGCGAGTACATGCACAATGAGCAAGACATATAGGGTGAAGGCAATGACATTGAAATAAGCCAAATTGAATAAATCAGGACATGACGAAACTTGACGCCACAGCTCTACAAAAATAACTTTTTTTCTCCTAAATAGTTGAACCTGTCAATATTATTTATTAATTTGAATTTAAAGAAAAAATATCGATGATTGGATATCGTTCATTTCGTTTGCAACCATACATATAGTATTTCATAAGAAGTATGACAAAAATTGTAAGCATGTCCTCTCCCGTTGTTGAAACTACAAAACCATCCTGCTTTGGGGAAAAAAAAACTGCTTCATAAGGAACATATGTTCAACATCTATAATAAAGACCCAGTAACGGGACACGTCCAACACAAGTGCTGAATATTCTCAGTTTCAAGTTTACAAAATGTTCGAATCATTTTTACCCATCAATAAAAAGGATGTTCTAAAACCAACTGGCTTTAAGTTTTGTGCAAATATTAGGTAGCATCCCCCCCCCCAAAAAAAAAAAATCGTCATTTGCTGTATTAAGGAGGCCTAGGCTATGGTCATAACAAGTAATTTGGCAACAGTATAGACCTACAGGCACTCGTTACGTTGTGTATGTGTAGTGTTTTGAGCGAGTCGTGTTCAATTTCTTCGATTTCTGTCATCTTTTGGAAAAGCGTGCAGTAGAAATCCGTCTTTACTTGTGGTGGAGCAACCTGCAACCATATATCTGTTCGAAATATTCAACAGTTACGAGATAAATTTACGTTAAAACAAAACTCCAAACACCAAATCTCAATTACTACCGAGCACTGCAACAGTGTAATGTTGTGTGTTCTCAGACGTTTAAGAATGTAATCATAGAGTCCCGGAAGTGAGCTGAGTTCCTCGACTGACGTCACGCCGCATTACCGTAAATACAACAATTTTTAGAAAACTTTTATTACCCTCGAATTTTTGATCTTTTATTCTTCAAGGATGCAAGCTTCGTTTGACACAAATTGGGTATCATTGGAAAGCTACGAGTGTACAAAATACGATGATAAAAAACTATTTCATAATCTCTTTAAAGAGATTCTTTTATTATTAAGAAAAAGAATTAAAATAAAACTGTTAGCAAACTGCTTATCCACTAGAGAGCCTGTGTAATAGAATGTGTAAAAGTAAGTTGGCCTGACGTTTCGATCATAGCAGGATCTTCTTCAGAGGCTAAAAGTACAGTCATCATAAGGATTTCGACATCGTTCAAAAAACTACTGCTAAAGCTACTTTTATGTGTGATGGCTATCTTTTAAATACGATATCTCAACAAACACAATTTGAATCAATGTCATACTTGGTAGGTAGAGCCCTTGGTAGGTAGAGATTATGTGTGAATGTGTCCTATTTTTGTTTGCTTTCCATCCCATTACTATTTTATTGAGTAGGCAGCGCATACTATTACCTTTTAAAATGCCAATATATCTGCAACCATATATCCGAATTCGTTTATACCTGGTATAGTGATGTAACTACATAATGCGTACCTATTTCTTAGCTACAACTCTAAAATGAATCAATTTCAATCTTGCTGGGTAGACGCCCCGTGATGAGTAGATTGTTTTGGGTTCCCATGTTATGAATATTAATTGAAAGGTGGGGCTAAACATAAAATGTGGTTTATACTGCTATGGTGATGTTGGTAAATAATAAGCACGTTTTCATGACGACTCCAACGTTAAGTCATTAATATTCATAAGCATACGACAAGAACACCATTTTTTCAACCTTGGCATATTAGGTTTGTCACATTATATTCATACAACCAAGCGTTTTGTTATTTCTGTACAAATCAAGAAGATTAACCAGTAAACATAAATTTGTCAATCAAATATATATATATATATATCTTAAATAGTATGTCCAGTTAGTTTTATCATATAGATACATGGTTATGACATGGTTTTTTTTTCTCGTAAAATTTGACCTCAGTTATATCCATGCATGTATCTGTATTTAAGCTATGTCACTAAATATATTTGTGAACATGATAACTAATTCCTGGTACCTTCCTTCATATGTTGTCGCATTAGTCCATAGATAATCCCTCTTCATTTTGGTGTGCAACAGTTCATGAATATTAGCATGCATGGTTAACGATACTGTGGATATATTTGGGCATCGGCACCATTCAGCGTTTGCGTTTACTTGTTGAATATAAACAATTGTTTACAATTAATGAGCAAGTCGACCTCTTTACAACACTCACCCTCCACCCCTCCGAGAAATGATTCCATTCTTATTGACATGGTTATTTAGTTTAATTATTTATGAATAGGTGTGAGGGAGTACAAGCTGATCTGGAACAGAAGAAAAGTAAATGTATTACTATAACCGGGCATTATAATAACTTCTATTCGTTTTATTGTTTGTCAAGTGTATTGTAACGCAATAACTGACCACTTTGGCAAGTTTTACAAATCTAAAGAAAATGGAAAGGTTCAGGTTTTCTACTCCTTATTTCATTAATAGGTCATGAAAGATCATCATATGATATCTCACAAGTCCAAAATTCCAAGGATTATGACAAAAAATGCATTTTTGTAAGACAAGGAGGTGCCCATATGTTATATTTTTCCGCGCTTTTAACCATCATGTGACGTTTTTTACTCCCTTGCTATTTTTGTTACCAAGCCACGCAAAACATTTCGTATTATATTTTACTACAGCAATAAATATAGCGATGTATTATTTAGCATGTACTAACCGTAAATAGTATTAATGTATTACTTTTTGTTATCATTAATTCTTAAACACAATATATTTTAGCTAACAATACGTGTATAAAAAACGATACCTACTAGGAAGAAGTATGCTGATCCAATTTACACACATTTAATTATTGAGTGACATAAGAGATTGTTACGTTA
>KN884987.1:12555-26470 GCA_000934455.1 Apostichopus parvimensis | reverse complement strand
AACATGACGCATTTCGGTATAAGACCAGGATATATAAGCGAACTGCACTAGACCTATGTCCTTCGATGCAACACTGCTGTCCAAAGATAAAATGTTATACATTCCGGCCTGAATGCTAAAAGTTACCCCAAACCTAGTACCGTAAATCGTACAATGAATCTAAAGACAAATTCCACATGCGATTGGAGAATTGAGCACATCTCCTGCCAATATCATGTAATGGATCCAAGGGACCTGGGCGGGTTTGGGGAGACGAGCGGGGAGGGTGGACGCACCCATCACTTCTTGAGATTGTTCTCATCTGCATGAAAACGCGCGCCCCACAAACCCTACGCCCACCCCTCTAATCGCTTCCCGATGAGTTACGAAACTTAAATAATGACCTTCGCCCGTAGTACCAAGACCTTGACAAAATCCGGCAACACACCACTTCATTGATAACAAGTGATAAGGGTGTGTATTAGGGACGTACAGAGGTCGTGCACTGACCTACATGGAGTGTGACCACTCCTGATGTTAAAATTTTCCAAGATCAGGCCCCGAAAGTTCTCAATAAATCCCAGGGACACTGTACTGTAAGGATATCTAGCAATATCTAACTATACCTAGGGATGAACATACCACGTTCTTCCCTAAACTGATGGCAGATATAGAATTGAAGCCTTCAGTGTGTAATGCACTTGAAACTGTGCGTCTTTCCAAATGAAAAGGAATGTGGGCATTGCACAATAAACAGATACAAGTTATTTATTTCAGTCTCATTTCAACTATTCGAATTAGTAAAGCAAACAGCAGATATCACATCATATGAGTGAGCATAAAAATTGCGTTCCAGGATGAACAGCCTCCAAACTGTCTATGTGTGCAGTGTTCAATTTCGGAAATATCTGGTATTTTTTCATTTCCTTCAACGAGTTTTTATAGTAGCCATTATAAGAGGTTTCAATATTTGTACACCAATACTTTAACTGTGTCTGAGTTTTCGACAAATTCCCTGACCAACATTCTTCATATACTTTTCTGTACTCGAGCAAATTTGACCGGTCTGTTAGGGGTTGAAGGAGGTTGTTCTATATTGGTTGTCCATAGATGAAATGTTGTGCAACATTATGGGTATGTTTTGAAGTGACTTTATTCACGAGAAATGTGAATTTTCATCTTCTGAACAAATACTGGGCTTTTACACCTTGAAAAGTGGGGTTGACGGGTATTGTGGGCCTCGACGTAGAATCACCTACAAAAACAATGATCCACAGGAGATGCGATGAGGTCGAATATGATGTGTGACTGGTGAAAATCTTCACAACAGTTATGGATGAAAACAACTATTGGGAAATACTTGGTTCTGAGGCAAAGGTGTACATATGGTCAGTCATTTTCAAGCCCGAAAAGTGCCATTTCAGGTGATCTGGGGGAGGGGGGTGGTTTAAAAAGCAAAAATTTTCTTCTAAACTACGCGCCAACCGATGGTGGCGCTCCGCTTAAATAGAATCCCCCCCCCCCCCCGGGCAAGAAATCATGGATGAGCGCCTGTATTGAGCATATGTTAAAGTCGTGTATGCTTGGTAACAAATATTAAGTTAGCCTAGTTTCATCCACATGCAGTCCTAATGTTATATGGGTATAGCGCAGTCATATTGTACATATAACCAGCCTATATTATTAAAGATACATTTTATCTGGCAACATAGTGCATATATGGTATGCAACTTAGAACATGGGTGCCCTTTTGCAATCAGAACATCTTTGATGGGTGCAGGAATTGACGCAATGTTTTTAGAAGGAGCAGGTATGATTGGTTCCACTCTTCTTTCCATTTCTCGCTTAACCACTACCACAGACATGTCTTTGGCAACTTGGTATGACTTTGCCTGAAATACAGACTTCACAATCCATTCCTTTTGCAGCTTTGTAAACACTTTCTTATACTGCACTTCCCCTTTAGCAAATTAATCAGCTCGTGGTTCTTTGACTGTTGCATAAGCCTTTCCTGTGTTGAAGTTGTAGTCAAGGGCAGCTGGTTGAATCCTTGCAATCATTTGGGGTTATCAAAGTGTAACCTCAAATCTTAATAGGCTGATAATCAAAACTGCACATACATATTCAATCAGGACTCTCCTCTTGGTATTTTACAGGCTTTCGATAATATGTTTAATCTTGTAATGATTTAATATAAAGTACCTGTGAGTACAGTTTAAATGATGGGGTCAGGGTTTATACTCATTAGATGGCAACCCGCAAAGTGTTTGCGTCTGTTTGATATGACCCTGCGATGGTCTTAAAAGGGCGAATTACAGGTTTACATATTTTACCAAAATTATGACATGATAATGAATAATTGTCGAGACATTAACTTGAAAAACTTCCCTCCCTTTCACACTAAAATAAATAACGCTGAGAGTAGTAGACCTGGAGGAAGAAGTTTTCTTGCTACTTTGAGGTGTACTTTTACATCCCAAAATAATTGCATCGATATCACCCTTATTTTACCAAAAGCAGCCATGTTTGAAATGGGGGCATGCTCAATCAATTAGACAAAAACAAAATGTGGATGATAATATTCTTTACACCAATTTTATGAACTTCCTGAGGTTCCAAGCCTAATAAACATGTTCCATATAAACCTATACAAAATGACTCGATCTCCTCAACTGACACCCTCGGGGATTAAAGTCATAACACCACAGTGAAAGCAACAGCAGGTAGTGCATTCATTGTTGCAAGGTGAGAAGCAACAGACAATGCCACATAAAGTGAACTTGCCTTTCCTGTCAGTTTTGAATTGAACTCAGTGCAAACATATTTCCCCACAGAACAGCTTGGGGCTTACATATGCCTAAAAGGCAACTGGTTATATTAACAAGAACTTGGTTATATGCTACTATGATTTTATGAAATCGAGGTACCAAAATAGCCATCCTTCTGCATTTCAAGTAGGAGGGTATAGGCCTATACACATGATATTGTTTACCTTTACAGTAACACAACAAGGCAACAAGCCAAAGGTAACTAACCAAAAAACTAACCCCAAACTCCAGGTTCAGATTGTAGGAAATATGACCCATGACATTTGCTTCTTTTCTTAATCTTATTGCCAGCACAAATGAAAGGAACTTGTCTGATTTGTCTCAGTCCTGCTAGCCTACATGCTGCTTATTGGCTGCCAATAAACAAATATTTGTTAATAGCATTTTTGCTTCAACCAAGGTGTGTTTCATCTGTCAATACTTCATTAGATCCAGCTGCCCCTCCCAATCTCAAGCAGCCCCACATGGAGTGACAAAATAATTTCCACAAGTCCGCGATAATTACATAAGTTCATACTGGCTCATCACAGAAGTTAACTTAAGTCTACAGGCTTACATACAATGCAATTACCGCGTTGCACAAGTAGCCTAGGCTAGGTCTTAATGGCTACACTGAAGTACTGATTCTCCGAACTTGCCTACGACCTTCGTGGTTGAGTTTACGGTGTACAAATGGTGTATCGGGAACGGCAACAACGTTTAGTATCAGTTTCGGTGTAACTCCCATCAGCCTGGCTCTCGTATCTTCTTGGAAGCAATCAAAAGAGAAAAAAAGGATCGGCGCACACTCTTTTATGTCTACCGAAAGTTAATTTATCTACAGTTTGGCCAGTTCCAAGGTTGTGCAACCTCCTCTGTGCCAAGTCTGTTTTGGCAAGACTCTTTCCGTCCGGAATAATGAAAAATGCTTTTCGCTCGCCACCCCCGTCCCCCGACAGTTTGTACAGCCATAGGTCTGACATTCATGCATAATGGCGACTTTTACAGATATCTCTCAAACTAGCAAGTAACCTTTGAAAGTTGTTTCCTTCATGCTAGGTTGCGCGCATGTGAGTGGGTCTCAGAGTGTAATTTTTTTTTTGTGAAAGAAGTTTGTTTAATTCAACAAAGTGAGCAAAAAACGTCACTTCCGGTCGTAAAGCTGAACAAAGCTATTACACTTGCGTGTAGCTCACCATTAGCCGTTGTACCGTTACTGTACGTACTACCGTAAATATAGGAGCTCTTCGCATGTTCGGAAATCACTGCTCTGAAACTTTGTCTTGCCATGTTTAACACTGTTACACCATGTGAGGGTATATATAGACTACCAATGACTAAGTCGAGTTTGATCACCATTTACAAGAAAATTAGAATTATACCAGTCGATTCATGAAGCAGTTAAAAACCATTTAGTAACTAGCCGACTAACTGCAAACAGAAACTACTAAACACACAATCCTAGACATAACGATTGTCTGGACTAACCAGTCTACTTTTAAGGTTTCGCCAATAATGTTGTCCTCATTTTAACAGAAAGTGGATGACACTTTACTGCTAAACGCTTAAAATCTGCAAGTTGAACCATCTTTACAAGGTAAATATACTAGTCAAAAAGTGGTTTAGACTCCTTAGCAGTCAGTTGAAACAGTCTTTGAGTAATGAATTCGTCTGTTAGTATTTTTTTCACAGTAGCATCTTCTGACAAGTATAATATGTGTAACATTGTTATAACACTTCATATTATACTAATCAACGATTCTCTTATTCACAGAACAAACTGATCAAGCCATACACATGTGCTGATAGTATTGTAGTTTTATATTTTTTCCTGAATATTCCATCTTCTACACAAGGTACTAGGCAAATATGATTTGTAAAAAAAATACTTCATCGCTGTTTCTTTTGCATATCAAACCAACATCAATGTAAAATTCTGTTAATTCTTAAATGGAGATAATGTTTCAAGAACATAACTTATATGTTTGAAGTCGATCATACTTTACCAAACATGAACATTTACCACATTAAAATTGTAATATTTAGCACTGCGTATGAGCTACATTGTTGGTTTAACGAGGGTAAGCTATATGACTATGTATGCATTAGGTAAGTCCTAAATATTTAACAGTTGGCAGTTATGGGAATTACGACATTGCTTATAATTGGCCATGTAGCCAGTATCAGCGGAAAATGCGATGTCATTTACCAATTTTGTGAATCTATTCCTTGCAGATGATTTCAAAACGAGAATGGCAATGCACATTGACAAACGTCCGTTACGTCCAGTCCAAGATTATGAAATTGTCCTTGCTGGAAAGACAGGGTGTGGGAAGAGTTCTACTGGTAACACCATCCTTGGAAGAACAGCTTTTAAAGCAGACCCGTCTGCACAATCTGTAACAAGTGTATCGTCTTATGCGACGTCTGTATATGGAGATCGTACGATAACAGTTGTAGATACACCCGGAGTACACGATAATGTTAGATCCGCTTCCATGATACAGCAAGAAATCGCAAGAATGGCGTTTTTGCTACAAGAGGGGGTGCATTGTTTTGTCATTTGTATGAGTGCGAGCGAAGTGAGGGCCACTGGGGAAACAACAGAGTTTCTGGCTCAAGTACAGGTAATCAATTGACATAATATCAAGTATGCAAATTTCAATAAGAGGCTCAACTTATGATGGTTTAAAAACATTGCAACTGTTTACCATACCAAAAGCTGTCACTTTTTTGTCAAGTTTTGAGAATTGTTGAAATGATATGTTAAATGACTTTGGAATCATTGTACCTTATGCATTATGCCATTATACCTTATGCAATACCTTATGCAGAATTAATGTAAGTAAGTGTATGCACCCTCGTGATCTTGGATAGTCTATATGTATTTCAGCATGTATCTTAATATAATTGCAACTGTACCTATATCAGCTTGTTTAAAGTTGGGCTATCTGATAAAATCGCAAACGTGAACAGTTTTCACTTGTTAATGAATGACATATTTAAGTCTTTTCACATACTAGCTAAATTTGATTCACAGAGTCATTAGAGAATGTATTGTAATATAAATGCCTGCAGATCATAACAATCAATAGTTATTGTACGCTATGGATTTATAATGACAAATATTGAATTTACGATGAGAAAACATATCCAGTTAACGATGTGAATGGAAAGCATAACCAATTGACTATACCTTACACTGTGTTCATATGAGATAAAACGCTCCTCTTAAATAACTTTAAGGTCATTTTAATCCTTTGGGATCTGATCACGGGTGCATTGACATGTATAGTGCATCCAGTGATCTGAAAAATCTTCGAAGAATCTTTGACATACTTTATTAAGGAACAGGGCTATGTGGAACGTCCACCTCCCCGCCCCCCCCCCCCTCCACCCATCTTTTGGTCAGACTGTACTGAAAAGTCGAAACCTGTAATACTCATCCCGTCTGAGTTAAAATATCGCAGAGAAAATCACCTTTTTCCATCTAAACACTCTTACCCAAACACCGTCTCTGGTATAACCGCATCCCAGGACGGACAATAGCCAACATATATCTTTCCCATTGGCTCCAAGGTCGCCCTTATATAATATTTAAATGGGGAAATTAGTTTGAAAATAGATTATACCACACGATACTCATAGCTAGTACAGTAACTACTGGTGCCACCTGTAACGCATGTTACGAACGCAAAGTAGTACTTACTAATGCACGGTTGTTGAACATGAAAAGTAGTTGCTGTTCTAACCGTTTAGTGCGAGTTATTAAATTGGCTATTCTAAAATGAAGTCGTTTCTAGTGGATTTTTGATATTAGTAGGCTTATTGATTGAGCGGACATGGCATCTTTCCTTCTCGGCATGACAAATTGACGTAATTTAAAGAGAGGTGTGAACTGGAATCAAACGGTACCGTACCTCCTTTACTTCATCGTGTAGGAATTCTCATCTTCATTGACTTCTTGTCCAGTAGCGCAGTTCTTTCTCTTACATGGGAACAAGTTAACGGATTTGCAGTAGTTACAGTACCACCTGTTACACATGGTTACCGTGTTACAATCACAAAGTAGAAATACTGATGCTGGGTTGTGGAATATGAACAATATTTGTTGTACCAGCTATGAGTATCGGTGATAATACCCAGAAATGAACTGTACAAATAGTGATAGTTTGATTGACTCAAAAGGAGAGTATCTTGTGGCAAGCACTGTTACTATAGCATTCAATTGCTCTAAACATTTTAATCTTAAATTAAAATTTGGTTCCTTTGTCACAACGGCTTTTGGTACCACAACAGTCCACCAGTAATACAAGACGAAAATGTTGTGATGATAGGAAATAATCTCGCAACATGGAATGACAATATCATAACAGCTAATGTTCTTTTCTCATTCATCTTCCTTCCACAACCGGTTTAGTTTGGTACAAGAACTAACTTAACTTCGTACCCGGGTAGGATTAAGAAAAAAAGTTTACTTATGACCAAAGAGGACCAAACCTAGACCATGCCCCTGATACTACAACGTCATATAATGAGACCGGCTTTTACCGGCATCAAACCCATATATTATCACAGAAGCGTTCATATGTATTTCTTGACTCGTCATCTGATGACGAGAGCGTTATCGTATCTTAATTTCTCGTGTATCAAAGGCTTAGTATGTGTTGAAATGGTTAGCATAACAGATGGAAGCAAGGAAACTATCTAAAATTATTATGACACATTACAAGAGCATATCCTTTCAATCCATCATTAATAATGACAACTTTTTCAACATATTTTGTCAGGTTAGTGGCCATGCCGATTTCTTTGACTACTGTATGCTGGTTTACACGAAACCTGAATCGGAGCTATGCGATACTTCACTGGAGCAATTTTTGGAGACACAGAAGGAAAATGCGGAAATGAAAACGTTTCTAGACAAAATTGGTGACAGGGTGCTGACTGTTAACAACAAGACCACAGATCAGAAAGAAAGGGCACGAAACAAAGATGCCATTATTGCAATGGTGGACAAAGTGATCGTAGATAACACAATCAAGAAGAAGCCCGTTGCTTTTACTAACGATGCTATTAAAACAGCAAAAGACTTGCGTAGAAAAGTGATTTTAGTGGTAGAGAGGGAAAATTGTCATCCATCTTTGGTAAATGCAGTGATCGAGGCGGTTATATGGTATTCAAATGGCAGAACTATTGCAGTAGATGACTTTGTAAAGAAGGTTATTACCACTCTCTGTAACAGTGAGCAATGTGTAAATGATGGTACGAAGTTGGTATTTAGAAACGATAAGGAGTCCACCACTATTTCTGTTGACACTTGTGAAGAGCACATCAAGATCATTTATAAAGCAATACAATCGAATCTAAGCGTATTCTATCAAATTGTGGCAAATGTACGTAATAACAAAAAGAAATACATGTTAACCGCAGCATTAGTCGCAGGAACGGGATTTGCTTTAGGCATAAGCAGCGCAGCTGCAGTGGGAGCTATACTGGCTGTACCTGTCTTTATAGCGTTTCGTATCAGGGGGAGAAATAACTGATTTAAAAATTAAACACTGTTGTGGATGCATAGTAAACATTATGCTAAAAACATTGCAAACACAACGCGATCGAGAAATATTTTCAAAGTGAGCGTTGTAGACAGTAACATAATACGTTTCCTTTTTACAGATTTGCATATAATGATCAAAACGCAAGCAAAAAGTACCCTGTCAGATTGTTTTCTGCGAGATTATTGAAAAATTCAATGCCACCTCCGAAATTGGTATATGGTATTTATAATTTAGAATAAAAAGTTCAATTTGATGGTAAACTTCAGTTTATTTATCAAAACGACATAACTATTGTTCATTGTAGCCGAATGAATGAAAGCAGCATTCTGAATTGTGTTATAAATTAGTAGTATGAAACACAAACATGTCTTAATTGCGTCAATCAACATTTTCGGTTCATATTATATGTTATTTACATGTCTTCAAATAGGAAAAGGCTCACAGTTTACCTGCAATATATCAATTTTGTGTATCAAAATTGAACAGTATTACATATTGAGCGCATAACTACGGATGTAATATGCACTCTCCTGACCCCAGACGATTTTAAAATTCACTGCATAATAGATAGATATATCTATATATATATATATATATATTTGATATTTATGCAACTTGTGGATATATATATCACCCATTGTCGAAAGGAAGGGAAGGGAAGGAAGGGAGCACATCCCCTTCCACTTATTTGCATAAAAAACAAAAGAAGATTCTCTTATCATTGGAGTGAACATTGCAAAAACAACTACAAAGATCAAAATGTTCCAAAAAAAATGAAAATTCACATAAGGTCAAATTTGAGAATGAAGACAACTTTACTGGTAAAAATTCGCTACACTGACAAGATGTCTCTTCGTAACACATGCAGACACTTATGAATAACAAACGAGACCCAAAATAAGTGCCAAACGATAGGGTATTAATTATTATTGGCTATATTGAATTGAGAGATCTGGTTTCTTGCCGTTTATACAGCAAATTCCAATGACATTTGTTTCAACTTGTTGTGACTTAAATTGTAAAACCAGCAGGTACCTCTACTGCTTTTCTACTGTATACACTTGTGTATTTCTTGTTGAATGTTATGAGTAATGACAGTAAATTGGTGATGACTGTTATTCAACAACTTGATAAACGTTTTTTTTTCATTTGTATTTGTTTTTAAAGTCTCTTTTCTTATTCCAGTGTGACATATTCATTCAACTATTAAGAAGGGTAAATATACAAAAAATTTGTTAGAAAAATGTGTTGTGTAAATATTGTGTGTTGCAAAATAAGCAAAGTTTAATAAATAACTTTAAAAATTGGCAATGATCAGTCACAAAACAACTATGAACAGCTAGAGTAAAAGGATTTATTTTCTGAAAGAAGGAAGATTGTCCTGATGATCAGATATAAACATTTCAATGAATCACTCATTGTTCAATGTTTGCAATGTGCATCATGTAACCACAATGTATCAATAATGCGTGTTATAAAAGATGAAGACTGAGCTGATTAGCAAAGCTTGTGAAATTTACTTTAACAATTATTTGAGATTATTACAAATGAGCATCACATTAACAGTAGACTGTCAATATTGTTTTTATGAAACATGAAAGTGTGTACTGATAAGAAATTAAATTTCACATTAATGAATCAATGCTGGTAAAGTGATAGAAATGAACAGTGTATCAAAAGGTGTGCTCTATTGGCCCATAATATGCTATATATTCAAATATTGTCACATTTGGTCAACCTTCTTAAACAGTGTATTAAACAGCAGTGGAAATGAATCTTGATTTCTTTTTCGTCGAGTAATCTGAGATCCAGCCAATGTCTTTGAACAGAATGGGCAGAATCTCTGTGGACCTCCTTGTCTTTGCTGAGGCGGTGTATAGTTTGTAAATTAGAAGTAAAAGAAATGACGAATTGCAAGTTTACAAGGTTGCAAAATCATTGGTAACACTCACGGTCACCACACACTGCCCAATTACACTCGCTGTACACAGAGCCAATCATAAGTGATATAGACATTGATGTCTTCTTTAACTAAAAATAAATATATATTTCAATAAATTCAGATGAAGACACATTCACAACTTTCACGAAGTGTTACCAGTTCCATGCTTCTTTCATCAGGTTCTGGTGTAAATTTTCCGGTGGTGTATATGACAACTACTGAAATTACTTTTGAACTTGTTTCAGAATGATTTAAGGGGCAATCATTTTTACAGTGTAGTTAGTCCAGGCTTGTCCAACGTGTGTATTTCACCACTTGATTGTAAATTACAAGTAAACCAATATAGCATGTGAGTGACAGATTAGCAATGTTATGTAGTAACGGTAAATACCAATGAAGTTATGAATAATACAGGCTTTTACATTTAAAGAAAAAACAATGTCGTTATTTAAATGACTATAAATGGTAGACCAGCTTACTGTGATGAGGATGAATTTCCCCATGCTCTTCCTTCTCCTCATATCTGACACGCTTATATGTGAATGCTTGATTATAGTCTGACTAGATTTGTATATAAAAGGATGAGTTCAGACAGATGTTTGAGTGGAATTCTTATTAAATTGATGAATGCCTTAATATAAAGATTTGAAATCTTAACGATGGCCTGGAATTTCAACTGAATCCTCTAGCCTTAAGTTGAAAATGGTCCCTATATAATCTAAATTGTTGTTTCCAGTTTATTACTTTAGTGTTTAATGTGAAATGCTACATTTCAAAATATGTTGTGTTGTGAACAATTGGGCAATAGCTAGGACAGTTGCGTAATTACGTTATTAACCTGCCACCTTCATAAATGACCTTGGTCACTTTAAAAGAGCCTACACAGCTTGTTTACACTGTGAGGTTCTTCGTGTAAACACTGCGTGGTCATATATTGTTATATGTCAACAGTGTAGTTTACCATACAATGTCTACACAAAGATTCTCATACAAGGAAAAATAGGATACCTGTTAAAATGAGGTCTTTTTACGACAATGGCAGGTGGATTACATAAGTGTAGGAAACTTGTTTTGCGGTAGTTTTTGTTGTATCAGCATGTTTACACCATATATGTGTAGCTGTTGTATCAGCATGTTTCTATTGTGTGACATATCAGGGTACTTGCTTACTAAGCAGAGAGTCATTGCATGTTTGTGTATATAAAAGTGAAATAAAACGACATTTTAGTGATGTTTACCTTCACTAAAACTGTCTCCAAAAGGCATTAGATACCATAACTATATTCTTTAAATTTAGCATGTTCTGGATTTCACCCTTCGATTTTGTATTTTAAGTATTTCAGAATCAGTGTTACCAGGTTAATTGGCTGCAGGTATTAAAGTGAAATAAATAATTGCAGAAAATATTGATGCTCAAGTGATGAAAAAAGCTATGGTACTTAATGCATCTGAGCTCGAGCTAGGATACAAGTAGTGGATAAGAGGAATAAGTGGATGGGGAGGGGAGATTCGAATTCTTATAGCAAGAGAAGAAAGGTGTGACGTGTACCACCACCCCTGAGCTGCAAAGTGGAAATCAAAAGATACAACTTTACAGCCCCTCTGCCATCATAATGCCCTCATTCCCCCTACCCTCTAATGGGGTGTATTTTGAACCTACACAGGTTACGGCACATACGTTTCAATGTTTACATTTTGTGTGAAAGTAACAACATGACAAAACCAATAAGGGAGTTATCTCTCATTGTGATTTGGCATTGGTTCAATACATACCAGGGATATATGGTGGTAACTGTAGGATCTGAACAAACGTGGGAGGATTCTTCAATGTGGGTTACAATATTACATAAATGAAATATCTAGCACTGATACCTTTCACCTCAAAGTACAGGATAGCCAGAGCAATGGAGGTCAATGTGGCCACAACCACCCCCTACCCCCACCATCCTTAGTTTCAAGACAAAATACAACAGATATGTTTTACAGTTCTGGACCAATGATTCTCCTCATTGAAAACAGGTCAAAAAGGGTCTTTGTAGAAGCTATGCTGCATTGTCCCAAAATATGCAAGATTTCAAATATGGTACACTGCACATTTTAAAAATGATTATACTCTTGATATTACCACCTTGAAGGTAATTTACCTCACTGGGACACTCAGCCATCTTCTTTGCTTATTTAGAATTATGTAGAAAATTTAGAGGGTAATTGCCTCCAGAAAAAGTACAGTTTGAAAACTTATAGCAATTATAGCATATATAGTTATGGGCCTAAACACCTTTAACCTCTATACATTGAGTGTTGTAGTACTAAACTTAGGCAACCAATAAAGGCAGCAGCCCTCAGTGTGAGTGTGTATTGGTTATAAATATGATGGGGGAGGAGAGGCAAAAGTAGAGATTGAAGAGAAAAGGGGATGGATATATTTTGGGTTGGGGTAACTTAAGTACATATAGGCAAAGGTGTTAGTGAAGTATATAGGATTACCACCTTTGACATTAATTTATTGGTCAGGATTAAAAAATTAGGGCAGAGATATACCCAGTAGCTTATCGAGAGGATGGAGGAGGGGGGGGGGGTGGCAGAACATCTCCAGGTGAAAACAGTTTAAAGAAATCAGGACCATCAAATAGTCTACCATTAGCTTCCACATGGAAGCCAGCAGGTTTGTTTAACAGTTCGGCCCTCCCCCAAAGATTCCCAAGGGACCATTGCAAATAGGGTAAAACGGGGTCTATGTAACCTCTATACATTGACTGTTATCAGATCTAACAAAATGAGGCACTCAATGAGGCAGATACCAATGAAATCTGTATTGGTTCTATCCCAGGGGAACAGGAGGGGCCAGGGTAGAGATGTTTTGAACAGAAAGGTGAAGCTTGGAATGAGCCTAAATATACAACATGAATTACGTGCCCAAGACCATTACCTGATTTGAAAATTCATTTGATTTTACAAGTTAGGCAGAGAAAATTGTAGGGTGTGGCAAACCCATTAGCTTAGCCAGAGGGGTAAGTATCGGTAGATTGGCCCTACCCTACTACCCTCAACAAAAAAAGACAAAACCAACAACGTGGGCATAATATCAGGACCGCAAATAAGTCATCCCTAAGCTTCCAGATGAAAGCCCCCAAATATTCCCTGAATTGCAAATATGGATACATTGGGTCAATTTTAACCTCTACACATCAAGTATTGCAGTATCGGTATTAGAGAATCAATACAGAATGAACCCTTAATTTGATTGTGCACTGATTCACAGTTTACCTGGGGTGGTTGAGTAGTAAATTCAAGAATAAAACGTGACAAAGATATTATGTAGTGGGGTAACATTATTATATATAGGCAAAGGTATTAGAAAAGTATCTAGAATACTACCATGATGTTCACCTGGTATAAAAAATGTAGGGCAGGGATTTACCTAGTAGCTATAAAATACAAGGGGCTGGGTAAGGCAAAGTATCCATAGGGAAAAAATAAACATTAAATTAGGGCCACAAAGAAGTCTACCTTTAGGTTCCAGGTATAAGTTAGCTTGGAGTACATTTCATAGCCCCCAATGATTCCCCTAATTGCAAATATGGATAACCTCTACCAGGGGCGGGATTTGAGTTGTGAAAGTGGGGGGG
>KN884986.1:89416-115284 GCA_000934455.1 Apostichopus parvimensis | reverse complement strand
TTGAAATCGTAATGAGTTGTATATACATTTATATGTGTGTGTAAGATATTGGCCTATATAATATATTTGTTATGATGCTGATAATTCTTAAGAAAAAAAGTCTCATAATCATTTTACTCTAAAGTTTCTGCTAGGATCGGGCATGACCCTATAAGGTTGAAAACGTCATACAATCTTATACATGTATACTGCTAACAGTTTTTGCTACTTGAAAGGAAACCTTTCCACTAGCCAATCTTCTCCGAAAGGTTTTTAAGTTTCTTTAACTAGCTTCGTCTTTCCTTTCAATGAAATATGAAAAACAAAATCATTTCATAAGCTTAACCACCCTTCATAACTGATAACTAACCATGTGTGTCAGATTGAAATTAAGAGTCCTCTTATTTCGTTTTTTTATATTCGTCTGTTTGATATCTTTTATCAAATATTTGAAAATACTATTGGTAGGTCAAATTCTCGCCGCTTTCTATCTCATGGGTATATAGTGTTTAATCCCTTAATTCTTTAAAGGAACAGTCCATGTTTGGTACGTCACTCACTGGTGTGTCAATTCTGAATAAGAGTTGACGTGATTGTTAGACAACATCGGTGTCCATTGTTAATGTTACAGCAATTGTGTTGAAACTATGTTTTAAATTTTGTTATTTCGTGGGGCTGCACATGAATTTACTATGATCAACTTATATAATCTACATTTAAGGTCACAAACTTTGGCTTACATTGTATTAACAAAAAAATGTATATATTGTTTTAAATATTTCTTGCTATCTCTAACTTTTCGACTATGATCATTGAAACAGAGAAGGTATTTTAAAAGTGATATGAATTCACTTTTGGCGTTAAATATATACATTAAAATGTGCGGCTCTTAATTCTTAAAGGCGACACATCCATTTTTACCTTATAGAGATCTGTATGAAAGAGAAAAATCCCTCAAACAGCAAAGAAAACTCTTACACTGTTTGGGATTGCGAGATATCTTGTTCTAAAAGTCGTGTTACGGTGAGGCTGACATTTTGTAAAATCTGTAATGTCATAGAGCCAATAGAATCTGAAAAATGTTTACTTTTTGCTTTTGCGATTTCATTTCCTGTATTCGAGGGAGAATTTACACTGTGTTGACATCGAAACCAATACAATCACTATGGCCAATCTTTAGAGTTTCCATATGTTAGATTCAACATTTGCAAAAACCCAACTCCATTACAGAAAATAAACATTGCAATAATGAAAGATACACACACACTTATTGTGGCACAAGTTAATTGATGACGTCATTATTTAGACTTGCTCAAGCATTCAGGGTTCCATATGTTTAAAGAAATATTTAATATGAATATCTCCAAAATGGAGTAACTTTTTTTTTGTCTTAGCTGTTTGTAAAAGTTGTTGGTCACATGCTTTCGCACTTTGACCAATAATGATAAGAAGGTTTAGTTTCTCTTTTATAGCAGCCACTTGAGTTAATTTTGATGTAGTGTTTTGATGCTGTGTTATACTTAAATACCATATAAACAGAGTTTATTAATTATAGACTCGTTTCATTTGAAAAAAGGGAGGTAAAAGACCAAAATGTTTCAAATTTTCATGTATCTTTTTCTTTAATTGTGCTCGCTGATGTAACGATCAAAAGTGTCACACGACAAAAAAGGTTGACAATTGAATCAAGGTCTTAATTACTTACTAAGTAACTATTACTTTTTAGAAAAGATTCTAGACAAATGTTTTGGGTGACGAATTGCGATCTCATTTTCATTTAATATACCAAGCAGGTTTGCTGCTTTAAGGGATGTTACAAAATATTTTCTTGATTTTTATTGTCCAGATTTTGCAAGTGTCTTATACTTTAAGCTAGATAAGAATCAGGAATGGTGCTTTAAATGGTCAATATAACTTTCACACCCTTGGCACTAAGACTCTGTGTTTAAATAGAAGGAAATAGCTATAACCAAAAGGGACGTTCTGCTTTTTAAGAAATGGAAAGAAAAGAAGAAGAAGAGGAAGAAAAAGTCAATATTGAATCAGGCAAGACAGTTCGTCCATTTGTAATAAACCTTGACATTCTAATTTCATTCTTCATATTTATTTAGTTTTCATCCTTCGTGTATTTTTGTTTTACCCTTCCGCGATCTACGTCTTAAGGGACAGTCCATAAGATCAAAATTTCAAGTAAAGTTATCTGTTACTTTTCTTGTCTGGCATCACTAGAAAATATTTCTCTGTAAAAGAAGACGTGGCGATAACGAAAAAGTGATTTTTATGAAGTTGAAAGAAAATGATTTTTTTATTGACTATAAACACAAACACTAGAACTAGATTCTTCTATTTTAATTATGAATCTTACATCTGATATTTAGGTAAATAATTTAGAAGATATAATATATATGATAATGATAAATACTATGGATCAGAATATAATAATGTTATGGAGATACTGAGGACAAATATAATGAGGTTTGTGAAGAAGTAAGAAGATAATGAGGTATGTGATAGTAAGTATAAAGATAATGAGGTATGTGATAGTAAGTATAAAGGTAATGAGGTATGTGATAGTAATTATAATGATAATGATGTATGTGATAGTAATTATAATGATAATGAGGTATGTGATGTTCAGTAAGAAGATACTGCGCTGTTTGATACTGAGGATGAAGATAATGAGGTATGTGGTATTAATCAAGGAGACACTGAGGTGTTTCATATGAAGTATGAGTGGATAATTAGGTATATGGCAATGAGTATAACGATAATGAGGTATGTGATGGTAAGGATGGATATTATGAGGTTTATGGCATTGAGTGTAGCGATAGTGAGGTATGTGATGTTTAGTATGGATATTATGAGGTATATGGCATTGAGTATAACGATAGTGAGGTATGTAATGGCAAGTATGAATATTACGAGTGATATTGAGTAAAATGATATGAAGGTATGTGATGGTAAGTATCGATACTATGAGGTATGTGATATTGAGTACACCGATATGAAGGTATGTGATGGTATGTATGGATATTATGAGGTATATGGCATTAAGTATAACAATAGTGAGGTATGTGATGGTAAGTATGGATATGATGAGGTATGTAGTTAACGTATGCAGATACCCAGGTATTTAATACATGATATTAATTAAATGTTGCCACTGAGATACATGTTGTTTGAGGACGATGTTGCTGAGATAACTATTTGGTAATGACATCCATGTTATAGTGATAATGACGTATGCGGTGTCGATGGTGTTTACAAAGAGTTGGGTAAGTAAAGATGATAAGAAGATGACCCTGGGTCACGCGGAATCGTGGATGGTCACTCTCTGACATGGGACATGGAGACGGGCTATTTCTGAGGTACTTCCGGTATCGAAAATGAGACTGAGCCATATGAGGGCGGTATTAAGAATAATGAACCGAGGAGGTCGTTTAAGAGGAACATGGGTATGAGGTGGGTGATACTATGGCACAACGTAAGATAATATACAATCAAAGAGTAGGATGGCAGGGGTAAGGAAGGGGGTTGGGACAAGTGACCCTGAGGTGAGTGATACGGAGATGGCAAGTCCCAAATTTTGTTCATATTGTGATTATGGTATTGTGTGTTGTGATAAAGATGATGGCCCTGAAGGGGTGTTACGAGTGAAAGTAATCTCATGTTGTCATGTTTTGTCTTATTTAAAATTAACAAACAGAATTTTTAAACATATTCATTTTTAGAAAAGAGGATTTTGTTTTTAAACTGATTTTCCAAATTTTCCGGACGACATGATATTTAATGTTAAAATTTAAAGGTGTTCTTATGTCACAATACAGAATTGACCATGAGTTTAAGGGATTTCCAATTCAATCAGTTTTAATCAGCTACGAGAGGATATGTTCCAGAGGCAGCGACGAGAGTGTTACTTTAATTCGTTATAAAGAGAAGTCCCGACGGGACAACAAATAATCGCCAAATTGGAAGTGATATGAACTTCTTTTGTTTTATCGGTCAATGGTATTAGAAGATTTTGAAAAGTTCAATTAGTAATCGAGTAAACTCCCCGGAATCTCTTCTTCAGCTGAATTAAATAAGGTTATATATCCAAAAATAACAAATAAAAATAATAATCAATTTCTGTAATATTCTGAGGTTACTTAAGTCCACGGCAGTCTTACCAAATTAATTGGCAAAATAATCTCGCAGCGTCAACTTCATTATTCGCTACAGCTATAAAAGATACACAACGTTAGATAATGAAGTAAGGCGATGATCTTTTATTTAGGCTATCCGTTTACCCTCTAGTCGTTCTTGGCGCCATATTCTCATGCCCTGATGCTATTAAAGCAGCTTTCATGGCCTATTTTGTTCTTCCCCGTAAAAGTGCAACACGATACCTTTGCGATGACTTTGTTTTCTCAAATAGAAGAAAACAAGATTTTTTTTGTAGAAACGTCCTACGTCTAGATAGCAAGAAATAGTCAGAAATAAATATTCATATTCATATATAAATATTCAGGTATACCTTTTGAAGTAACAATAAGTTATATCCTTTCGATTAAGTAAAATTTATCAACACATGCACAATTTCAGGATAGCTATAGTATAATTGTACCGTCCCTTTGATTTCTTTAAATTCTCAAGAAATGACAAATTAATACTAAATAACTGATAATCGGTGAGTCTAAAACAATCCAAACCTTTTTTCTCACGACCAAGTCAGTATTTCCCAGGATATGTCATAACTTATTAATAATTTCAATAGCACGGTTGTTATATTATTATTATGACGTTTATAAGTATCATGGGTAAACATTCAGGTTTTCTACACTTCGATGGAAAGATTCTGTGGTAGAGTCTTAAGCATTAGGCCAAAACAAAAAAGTTAGACATCTTAGCTGCTAGACGATGCCGTTGCACGTCTATATTATAATTCATTTACAGTTAGGCTATTAGGGACTGATCCCTTAGCACTTGGCCTTGAGTTACTCGAGGGGTGGTTAATGCATTGATAAGAGAAATCACGACTTAATCTAGAGACACGATTTATATATATATCTCTATGGAACGCCACGAAGGTTTTCAAAGGACCTAACAGAATCAAAACCGTTTTGGTTGAACACTATTCAAACACGTTGGTGAGTTAATTCTTTAATTTATTTCATACACAACTTTTATCTTAGGTTTGATAAATTGAGGAGGCATAACTTCGGGGAAGATGGAGAAGGAATAGGCGAAGGAAAAGGAAGAGGAGAAGGAGGGGAAGATGGAGAAGTAGGAGGAGGTGGAGGAGAAGGAGCGGAGGAGAAGGAGAAGGAGAAGGAGAAGGAGAAGGAGAAGGAGAAGGCCAAAACGTACAAAAATGTCATGTGTAGAGGACGGAGACTGTAGATCGAAAAACAGAACGATTCCCATCTTTGTACCTATTGCGCATGTCATAAAGATCTCTAGCAACCTCGCTCAATTTCAAATCGGATTTGGACACAGCAGTGAAGATCATATGTGGCCACTGTAGCCAGTGTGTCTTAAGCATTTCCACTACCGGCATTCCTTAGCAGTTGTAAGAAAAGAAACTTTTGCCATCCATTCACCAGTTACATGTGCATAAAATGTCTCTTTCAGGAAATGTTGTTGTTGATGCTTATAGCTTTTCACCCTGTAATCCTACCTTGTACGGGGGGGTTTACCCCAGGTTAAGAAACGCTGGTACTTATACCAAAGTTGTCTGTATTCAACCTCAAAGCTGCCTGCCAAATGGTGTTGGAAAATATAGATATTCTTGCTCTTCATCAACAAAGTAATGCCCACCGGCATTCACATGAACTGGCCGACATACAAACTCAGTCTTTTGATACAGGTTTCGATAATTCACACTTTGACTTGCCAACTTTGTATACGACAAACTTATCCAGACGACTACCACTAGTGCTGGTGGTACCCAGCGCAAGGCCTAAGCATCTTTAGACGATAAAGTATAGTAAACAAATTACGTTTTTAAACGCAAGACTGTGTTTTAACAACTATACTTTTCATATTTTTAATCTGTGTGAGGTTGAACAACCCCAGGCCCCTTGTATCCGTGTCTAAGCACATCGTTACAGTCTCTGTTAAAAACTATCAATCTGTTTTATATTTTTAATGTCAAAATAGTATACAGTAATAAATGTTTGGTTTATATACCTCAGAGGTACCATGGAAGAAAATCACGAGGTTTACATATTTTCAAACTGCACCCAGAGGAATGTTTTACAAGACAATTATTATTGGTTTTTGTTTGGCAGTTGTTTTAGTTTAGCGCATGTATTATTAAATTATTTATTAATCGTACGATCAATTCACTGTTTTGATAGCAAATTGTAAAACCAGAGAAACGGGGACCATTTCTGCTAATTCACCATATTCTATTGTATTGCTATTTTGGCAAATTCTTAGAATTGCAATATAGGTTCTTCTAAGTCTAAATGGAAAGGGAATTTGCAGTAAACGTTTTGGATGATTCGACGAAAAAGAACACGGTTACATATTATAGCAACACATTTTTGTCTTCTCAATATGAACGAAAGTGGTAAAGAAATAGAAGCAATAGCTGTTTCTTGAAGTAATACGGTATCCATTAATTGCATCAATAAAGCCTTAATTTTGACATTTGCTGGTGACTACAAATAATACAGTAAGATGGGTTAAATGTGTGTATATTATTACTGACCAATTTGCACTATTCAGGATACTTTTTCGTCAAATGTTACACTTCAGTGAAGATGACACCAAAATCCATGACATCCTAAACCACATGAGATACATTTTTGGTTCATAAATTGGGGAGACAATTATCTGATACCAAACAAAAGGGTATATTTCATGTAAATTTTCTTTTGTGCTTCGATTTCAAATAAGAGACCGTTTCCCCCTAAGAAATGTCAAAAGTTGTTACGCATCATTTAGTCGTAAAGTGGCAGCAACTTGTTGAGAAGTCGGGCTGCTTGACGTATGATATAATATATATATATATATATATATTACAAATAATGAGTGCGAAGTACCTGATAGGAAAATTGCTGGACAACGTATTAAGTCATATAAGATATAGCGAAACCAATAAGAATAGTATGGAAATAAGAACAACAATATCACATCAAAAACATGGTGTACATATATATATTTATATTTATATAGTAAATGATTGGAGGTACAACAGTCAATTTTGGTTTTTACAGATCTTTTGAGCAAAACTATAACTCTTCTTCAGTGCATCAGTGCAAGAGCATCCTGGGAGGCCTTCCTCTCTAAGTGGACCACAGTTTGTGCTATGTGTTATATCCTCGTTGCGACAAAAGTTCTCACAAACTTATTTCCATGCAAGCGGAGGTCTCTTGTGCTGGGTCTTTAAGTTGTGATGATGCTGTTGTTTTGTGCTCAGTTATCAGGAAAACGGCTGTGTTCGCTTCCTTCAGTAATTTATTCATATTTTGTAAATTAATTTTAAGTTGCCAATTGGATCTTAAAAGTGTTCTCATCATCTAGCTCAGCATCTGCGAGAGTTATCAGATGTGACATAAGAGATGGAGATGGGAAGAGGGTGAATGGGAAGGGTTACTTGGGAGGGGGAGCGAGAGGGGAAGGGGAGGGGAGTATAAACTTTCATATTTCGGATGGATAAGTTGATTGGCTGTTTCGGGATCAGTAAAGAGTGTTGTAGAGAGTTGGCTGCATTGTTAAATGTTATACTGCTCGCATTGGGAACTAATGAATAGGTTTTTTAAAGGAGCAATACCGGCACGATATTGTTGTGTAATGTAATCTGTAATGCCAAATCCCTCTCGAATGGAGCCTGGACCTATACGAAACTGTATGGAGATGTGCAGTTTGATTTGCCTTCTATTGCATGATAGGAACCCCGTTGAGTACAATTAAATCTAGCCGAATGTGTCTTCCAAATACCTAGACAGTAGAAAACACTAACATTCGATACTGCATATGAGCTACGTCATAAACGTTGCGCAAATTACTCCCTCACCTGATACCGCTCCCCAACGCCCGCCACAGCTCTCCCACCTTAACTACCCGTCGGACTAATCCCAGTACTATATAACAATATATATTTACTATACCAGACTTGAATTATCACGTCCATCTATTGAAAATATACATGATGGGACTTTTGCGTGAAAACACTTTATATTTGTACTTTATCTTGAAAGAATTGTCATTTTGTGGAAATTATTATTATTACGGTATTGTTATTAATTACGATATTTATATAACATAAACTACACAAAAGGACACTCACACAGTTTGATTCATAATCTGCTACAACGAATTTTATTGAGATCGACCCGGTGAGGGTATAAACGAGGACATTATAGACATTATTAAGAGAATGCTGTTACATATCGTAAACAATCCAAACTCTATTGTACACACATTGAACCTGTTGAAGTATATGGTCTTCTTGTAACTTATAAACTTATCAATAGCGATCAGTCGTATTTCGATTATAGCTCTATTTCGAATGCTTTTGGGAAACAAACCGTGCATGTACAACAGTATATGAAAAGTAAGCTCTACGTATCATTTTGCATTATTCTGCATTATTTTGCACTATTCTGCATCATTTTACATTATTCTGCATTATTTTGCATTATAGAAATTGCATAACGAGAATGACAAAATAAAAGCATTGCCACCAACATACAGTCATTTTTCATCGCCTTGGTCCAAATTTTTAAAATCTCAAACCTCTGGTTGTTTTCTTACACGAGTCAGTGGAAAGTATTGGTATTTGCTGTAACAGATATACGAACTCTTTATGTTTTGTTCTCATTTATCTACAAGCTAAACTTAAACAACTACACTTTATGTTTTTGTTGTTATTTGTAATTTTTTATGCTGAATACTCTAAAATATCTCTTTACGCTTTCTTGTTTCATTCTAGTACCAAATCCAGGTCAGGTGCATGGTCTGTCTCTAAAGTCCAAAGCCGCTATTGTGAGCTGTTGAGAACAATGGGTAAAGAGAACAATGCGTAAGTAGAACAATGCCTAAAGAGAACAATGCGTAAAGAGAACAATGCCCAAGGATAACAATGCCTACGTAGAACAATGCGTAAAGAGAAAAATGCGTCAGTAGATTGACTAAATCATGTAATGACAGGATACATAAACCCAACCATATTCTTCAAAAGCTGGGAATTTCCAATTATAATGTTCTTTGTAACTGACATTCAAAAATTGATGGCACCAATTTTAAACTCAACAAAATAATATCTTCAACAGATAAAATTCTTCGAATTTTTCAATTCTGACTGTATCAAATTTTTAACAAAAGCCTATTAAAGGGTGTGAAGACTCGCGCACAAAGAAACGTCTCATGCCGGTAATCTGACCTAGTTTCGAATGAGGTGCAACAGAAGTGTCAGACACCACCATCGATCCCAGAAAATACACACACAGCTTGCTACCGTCAGTAATAAGACACTAGTGTACAGTCGATACATACAGCTACGGTCAATACCCACAACACAGTGTACATAGCAGCGTGGACATCTCAGGTCTAGATAAAAGATAACAAGGTATCACATTTCATTATTGTCTGCATTTTGTAGCGACAATAAGAAAACTTCACTTGCAAGCAACGGAAAGTTAACTTTTTCAGAGCGCTGCACGCGGTTTGGGGCGAGTCTTCAATGCCTTTAAGCAATTTCCTTCAACCAACTAGAAAATCCCTATAATTTAGTATTTCAGACAAATGTGGTAACTCACCGTATGCGCAAACTCCGCTGTTGCTTATTTGTATCTCGTCCTGGAATAGACAGAAGCATCCTGGCTGATTTTCGCATTCTGAAAAAAAAATGCAGAAATATTTAAGTGGAAAAATTGAAGCATTAAAGTCATGGTTAAAGGATAACATATGGCTGAATTTTAGTCTTTATATGTGATAGTTGTAACATATAAATTATAGGGAAAATGAAAGATCTGAGCACTAAGGGATGCTATCATATAATGTTAGTCAGTGTTCGCGATAATCAGCTGTAAACTATATGCTTAATTTCTGGAATGGTCCTTTAAGGCTGACATCGGCTCCTCGGTGAATGTCTATAATGTTAATTAAATTAACCCTTTGTTTTAAGTGATCGATAATAACTCAACCAAAACTTGTTTTGTTAATTTTCGTATACACAAGAATTTGAGCCCCCTTGGATAAAATCCGGCATTATTTGTATCGTTGTAATTGGAAATATGTTATGTAAAAGGCCGTACAATTCGTCTTATTTTTTTCTAATGAAGTTTATGTTCTATCTGAGGAACTGACCAAATGGTCTGTGTATTAGGCTAAGTAGTCCAGCCACTTATACTGATGAGCCTCAGATGTTTAAAGGGTGATTCCTCCAACATTCAAAGTGGTGTATAGAAATACGACGTAGACAGAGAGCAATGACGGTTTACAACACATCAAAATAAATCTTGTGCCTAAAGCAAGTTCTTTGCATCTGTAAGTAGTAATTTTGCGTCCTTCATTCCTTTTCAAGCAGTATATGTTACAAATTGATGACTTAGTCTAAATCTGCTAACGTATTTAAGTAGTTCCAACCAATCAGCAAACCGCCAAAGCCCCTGCCCCCCCCCCCCCCCCCCCCCTCCATCCGCAACTTTCCCTAGCAAAAAAATGTTACGCCACTATAGGGACTTATTCGGTTTCAATGTGAAAAAACAACAACCATGCAAGAAAAAAACTTAATATTAACAAAAAAACAAAAACAATTATTCCGATTCAGTTTCTTTCTTTTACTTAACTGTTGTAAAAGAACAAATAATATAACGTAAGAAATTTAGTTGAATTCTTGACTTTTGTCATAAATGAGACTTTTTAAATAAAACGAAACTAATCATTAATGAAAGTGATGTTTAACCGTTAAAGTCTTTTGAAAAAAAAGGTAAAATCAAACAGGAGACCACCCCCCCCCCCCGCCCAAATATCCTTAATATTGAAAATCATATCATTCAAACCCAATAAAACTTAAATAAAACAATAAATCGTCATGAATATATGAAGGAAATCTGTTTTTTTCTTTAAATTTACCCTGGTATGTGGTCTTTGATGATTTGCCCTTGCCCCTGCCCTTGCCTTTCCCCTTTCTCTTCTCGAGCATATTCTGGACCATGAATTGATCGAACAGTTCATCTTCGTCGTAAGCTGAGACCACAGCAATGGCGATGGCGCACACCAGCAGAAGGAACATAGCTTTGGAATGCATCTTTGCTGTTAGAATAAAAATCGTAAACGTTGTGCTGAGTTTTTAAATTCATCCAACACGCTTTTTTACGTTCCGGTTTCTAAACAGTATAAGCTTTGTTTTTTGGTTTTGTTTTCTATTATTTAAAACATATTTTAACTTAACTCTTCAAGAAGTTTGATGGACTAAACTCGAATTGAAATGTGAATGCCCAGGGAACCCAACTCGACTTCAGACAAGAATGTCCAGAGACCTGACTTGACTCGAAACACGAATGACATGTGACTCAAATCGAGTTTGATTCACAAATAAACCAGCTGTGACTCGACTGTACCCTATACACAAATATCATGTGCTTCCGTTCGACGCAACTTCCAAATGATTCAACTCGATAAGAACATATTAGGGTATAGACTTAGGGTAAACTTACATTGATGTGATAATATTCACTGATTAGAAGTAAAAAGCCAATTGGTGTTTTCCAGAGCGCCTATGTCAATAGTGGCTATGCTTATTATCTCGTGGCTATAGCTGATTCAAGCAAATGGTTTGAATAACTTAATCTGATTCTTTCATTGATAAAGTTTAACAACTATATAGTTTATTCAAAATCAGTACACATTGATGAGTCGAATTCGTACACATACACAGGAGAAGATTCAACATAGCGCCATCAGTTTATTCTTGTAACAACTTTTCAAGAAGTTGCAGTTATTACTCGTACCCACAGCGTCCAAATTTTGTCAGGGAAAAAAAATCTTATGAAAAAGATGGTATTTAAATCAACGAAAGCGTCATGTTGCCATGGTAACTGTTACACAACGCATCATGTTGCTAGAGTAACAGTTACGCAACGCATCATATCGTTATGGTAAACACAAATATTCGAGCGCAGCGAAAATGAACATCGTTAGTTGCGTATGCGTTAATTCAAAGAAATATGTGTGAATTGCCTTACTATCAGTCTGCACATTTCGGAATATTTCGTTGGTTTCAAAATCAAATACAGCAAATAAGTAAAGAAGAACAATGTACTTTCTTTCATACTTAAATTTACATATTATATGTGAAATGTGTCAAACTGGGACTGGTTTTCTTGTTCAAGCAATTGAAAAACACAAACTGTTAATATATAGATCTGCTAGCTGATGCTCATTAGACATTTAGGACGTAAATAACGATTAGTTTTTATATACTTTTTTATTTTTTATAGTTGTCATAATAAAGAATGTATTTTACATGCATCACATTTCAAGTGAATACCAAACCGCAAGGAAATGGTGATTACTACACATGTGTTATTTTATGGGCTATCCTGTTGGAACTAAAATATGCTTAAATTAAGTTATGAAAATACAAAATGTTTCTTAAAGAAGAAACATAAAAGTAATGAGATACTTTGTTCAAAAGGCCTTACTTCCGTAATACTGGCTACATGGCCTAACTTAAATAATCTTTATAGCTTCGCCTATGAATTCAATATGGATCGTATATATAGATTGAAATACCTATATGCTGTTTCACAAGTGGGGTGCATAACAGTACACGTTTTAAGTGGCATTGTTACGACATGTCCATGGTCGGTCCCCTTAATTCAAAGTATAGGCTACGAATTCAGTTGGTTACTTGGAATTATTACAGTTTCAGTACTACCACAGTTGGTGTACATAGGGTTAACGTTATTTAATATACAATTGAAAGATGTTCTGTCTATGCCTGCGAGCGAAAAGCGTGTATCGGTTTCCACATTTTTGTTTCGGAAATATAATACAAATATATTTACTTTGATAACAGAAAATATTAACAAAATAATATTTCTAAACATAGCAAACAATATTTATGAGAGAGCCTCTTTCTGAGGAAAGTTCTATTAATGTTTTGATTTGTAGACACAAATATAACTGGTCTTTACACTTCTATGCAATTGCTTATATAACGAAATTAAGTTCCAGCCGCAGTAGTTCCAACGCAAATGAAGAACTTAGAAAGCCACATTACAGTTGTATAGGCTAACTGCCCTAACTGCTGTATAATGATGTCCTAGCCTATCCTATCCACTCCTATCCTATCCATAGACTGTTACGTTAAAGAAAAATAGCCAAGGCCTAATTTGCTTAATATTGTGCAATTGAATATATTCATTACTGGCTCATTAACCCTCCTTTCTGTGGAATATGGAGTCTCTTAGTTTAATCACTTACAATGATAGTCTGATCTACACCCGGCAAGACTTGTTTGAATAAAGTTGTCGAACAAGAAGAAAGAACCTTAGTGCTTTTAGCATACGAGAGAAAATGATTTTCAAGAGAACTAAACCATTTTGTAACACTAAAAGTTTGTTGAATAGAAGTACTAAATTTCTCTCTCTATATAGGAGATTCTTTGAGTAAGTAAAATAACATTATGATATCTACAAACAAATATAACAAATGGAAGTTACAAAACCCACAATTGTCATTTCAAATCGAGACCAAGCCTTTTAACAATGATTTCAAGCAAAATAGAGTATTTGGTAGAAAGAACAATAAAATCGTTAAATATAAGGATGTTAAAATTGTACAGAAGAGATACACGTTATCTGTGTATAACTTACCTTGATTTGAAGATTCTTTAGGACAAGTATAAGCAGCTGAGAAAACCTCTTGTAAAACTCTTGTAAGTTGACGTGCCAGAGACAAACTACCAATAGTAAAGGACTTGGGTCATATTTATACTTAAAAAAATCTTTATCGTTGTTTATCTTTCGTTTTCTTTTTTTCGGTGTGTCTGTGTTTTTTTAAAGTTGAAATCAATGGCATTGAGTACTTTTTGTATAGTTTATTAAACAAATGAATTTTGCATTAAGGTTATCAAAATTTTTCCTCAAAAAAAGAAATAAAGAAAGTAGTAAGTATCCGAAAGAAACTGAAATCCAACCAACTGTAATGCTGTCCTTGTGGTCAGTTGTGCGAGCACCTGAGACTTAGCTTAACATAGTTATGTTTCCAAACGCAGTTAATGTTGTTAACATCTGCCTTTAATTTCTTTTTCTCATGATCAAGATTTACGAGTTTTAAGTAAAATTTTAAGTACAATTCGTTGTAATAATGCAGTTGTTTTTTCTTCAAGTATAGTATAGTATACAGATGAAGGAATGATCAAATGTATGGTAGGCAAAAGTAAAGGAAGTTGAATTACTTGAAGCATAACAGACAAGGACAGACATGCAACCATATTGCTTGTTTGGATAAATGAGAAAACTTGGTTTCAGTGAGATTTGCAAAAAATAATCCAACTTACTTCTTTTACTTATTTTTTAGCATGAAGAAATTGACGGCCTATATTTCGATCCTAGCTTCTATCATTTATGCCAGGAGCGTGCGCAAACGGGTGGGAGGGGGACATGGCCACCTTAGACCCTTCATTGTCAGTCGGGGGATAGGTGTAGGAGGTTTAGAATTCAATGGGGGAAGATTTAGACCACGACTAGGGGGTTTGCATCCCCTTTTCAACCACCTACGACCTAATAAGTGTTTATTAGCACAACCATGCTTTGAAAGCTACCTGATTTATAGTATAGCTATGCCTTAGAAAGTATCATGTGACGTCTAAACTTTGATTTATTTATTTTCTGAGGGAGTCTTGAACAACCCTAACACCGCCTTTCTTTTATAAATCCTTCATATGCCCTGACCATTCCATATAGCCTCAGCCACCTCAAGCATCAGCCCCCAGCGCCCCGTCAGCCCCCTCCCGTCAGCCCCCTCAGTCGGGGTACTTTAGAAACTGGCCCCCACATTTGAAATATAGTGCACACTACTGATTGGTTCAATCTATCAATTACCGCCGCTGTACCAGTTGTATGTAAAAACCAGTTTCTGTCTTCTGCATGCTGAAGATCCTGCTTCGATCGAAATTCCTGGCTTTTTTTAACTATATAAGTACCTACACAGGTTTCTGGCAGTTTGTGAACAGATTTTTCTCCCTTTTGAGAGAAAAAAAAATTAAAAATAACAAATATTTGATATTTGATATTAATTTTCTCGACAGATAATATATAATCCTAAATAATTATTACCAACATTCAACTTATTTTTCGAACAGACCATTTCGTAATTAAATCCGTGTATTGTGCTTGCTGCACTTAACAGAGCATGCGCAAATATTGTCCAATCGTCATTAGAGTTTGAGTTTACGTCATAATTTTTTCATAATTGAATTCTAGTAAGTTTTGTTCTCCTTCGATTTTATACCTGAATACTTTTATATCTTTACTTATGCTACCAAAATATTATCTTTTAAACTTCCTGCTTTATGGTCATGAACCTTCACAAAGAAGTTGTTTTTCGATTAACTCACCGCAGCGTAAAATTAACTTCAGCGTAACGAAGCATATCCACCAATCGCCAACCAGCAGACGACGACCATTCACCCCGAACTGTGAGATGATCTGAAAAGTAAAACTAACCAAGTTAATAGTAAACGTGACATTTTCTACCATGAAATAAGCTTTATTGAGCCTCTTCGTGGGTTTTTGTTTCGCAAACCTTCCTCTTTTTTTGTGTGTTTAAAGGATATTAATTCTCATCATTTAAAAGTAAATTTACGATGGGCTGTGTTTTGTTCAAGTTTGTCCATAAAGTTCAAGTTTGGCCAGCATACTGCTTTAATATTTAATAGCACATTGTTCCAATTCATGTGCATGTTTTATTAAAAAAATATCTTGATTAACATTTCATATTGAATGAATCACTTTGCAGACGGGACTTTGGTGATAAGAAGCCAATAAGGACGGAAGGCATGAGCTATATTAAAATAATTGAATATTAAATATTGAATAAGATATAGACATAAATATGTTTAAAAGGGTATATAGGTAAAGAGTATGGGAGGGGTGGGATGGTTAAGTATAGCAATTTGAGGAAATTAAGTAAGGTTTTCGATGTATAAGGAAGGACGGTAGTGTTGATTTGAAAAGGCCGGAAAAGTGTGTGTGAGTAAGGAGGAGGGGGGCGGGGGGGGGGATGAGCAAAATATATAGAAAAGAGGGTAGTGAAGATAGGGATAAAGTGGGTTATAGGGCAAAGAGAAGGAGGAATGTGGAAGTGAAGACAACTTCAAAATGATCATATTCTGAAAATGAAGTGACGAGTTCTATACCAGAAGCTTTAGAGACTGCAACAAATATATGAAATGTTTGGACACACCTCATCGGTATTAAATCCGAAAAGACGCTAATATGAATAAATACAATTATAAGCAATGAAAAATTTAAAAAACGACTGAACAAACAGATATTCCGTTATGTAAATCATCACAAAGATTATAAACAACAATGATTTTTTTTTTTTAATTTTTTCTTTCTAAGAAAAAGCAAAATGAAGTTGGTTTATGTTCATTACTTTATTGAAACGTTGAGATTAGTAATTCATATATAATGAAGGTGCGTCCTTGTGTTAACTGGTACGCAATATTAACTTTTCTTCAGGATGTTATCAAAACATCGTACCCTTTCACCCTTGTAACAAACTGTTTGCACTATCGGATGCAAAATGTACGGAGGTTTTAAAGCTACATTGAGATATATAATATATTAATCATAATATCTTTGTGAATACTAACAGTTCGGAGAAATGATCTCGTAATTCATAAATTTTCAAATAAAGAAATTGAGATATATGGTAAATGAACCGGATGCTTCAACATAACGATTCGGTATTTTCTTGAAAGTAAAAGAATAAACAACAAACGCTATTGCGTAAATAAAACATCTGTCAGAAAGATTTGATTTTTGTTTGTCAAATGAAGTAAAGATTAGTGGGTATGAAATAGCGATGTTACTGAACATATATTTGGAGATCAATGTCAGACCAAACAGAAGCTCCAAGAACTTATCTTTTCTGCTTTCATGTTTTGGACAATGTTGTTTAAATGAATGCTAAACACATGAGAATTATTATATATATAAAAATATAACACAGACAGTAGTCCATAAAAGTTCGCCGATGCTGTCTTTAATATTTTGTTTGTAATGCATCCCGAGTTAATGCATCGTGCATCTATTTAAAGGCCCTGCCACATCTCACCGGATTGCAATAACGGAGAGGGAACGAAGACAAGAAATGGCACTCCGTTGATGTACGTTAGTATCCGTTTAGTCTGCGGTTCTCCTCTGTCCGTCTACATTTCATTAACGGGAAGGTCCGGTTTGTCCGGCGTCGATTTTGAACATGCATAAAACTTGGAACGGACATCCACCGAAAAATGTCTCCGTTATTTATTCGTTACTAATCCGTTAAGCTTCCGTTTTATCAGTTTCTCATGCGTTTTGTTCGTTCTGTATGCGTTTGTCATACTGTATTTCTCCGTTCGTCTCTGGTTATTGCTATTGCTCACCGGATCATTAACGGACAATGAACGGATGAAACGTAGAAGTACAGTACCCAAACCGTATATTAGACGGACGCTAACGTAGAAATAACGGAAGTGTAAAGGAATAGAACTGACAATGAACAGATAGGTAACGTACGTTACACGGAAGAAACGGAAGAACTCAGGCCAGAAAAAGTATAACAGACGGGTAGGGGTAGGGTAGGGTAGGGGTAGGGTAGGGGTAGGGTAGAGAATAAACTGGAGAGGGACAAAGACAGAAAGGTGTGGAGAAAAAAGGAGGGGAAGGGAGCTGTGGGAGGATGAGTGAAAGGGGGGGGGGGGGGGGAGGGAACAAGGGGAGAAGGAGTGGGGGACAGAAGAGAAGTTAGTGTTAGTTATTCCCTACCCTATTCCTTTAATCCTCTCTTTGTCCCTCCACTGTTTATCTCCTACCTCTCCTCTTTCCCTGTTGCTTTCTTCTCACCATTCATTGTCTACTTATAATCCCCTTGCATCTATCTCATTGTGTTCACCGTGCTCATTAACCTGTCTGTTTTCTGTGCGTGTTTTTGTCCCTTCTGTTACTGTACTTGTCATTTAGCCTCTGAAGAAGATCCTGCTAGGATCGAAACGTCAGGCCAACTTACTTTTACACATTCTATTACACAGGCTCTCTAGTGGATAAGCAGTTTGCTAACAGTTTTATTTTATTTTGGATTGTATAGTCTAATACACAGGCCCATAAGGTCAGTTCCTCAAAAGCAAGAAATAACTCAATGAGAAGAAAAAGAAGAGTTTATGGGCTCAAGTAACATGTTTAGAAGGGTGTCACAAGTTTGGTTATAAACGGTGTTGAATATTGTCATGTAAGGGGTGCTCTCTTGTTTTTGTAATCAAGTGAAAAGAACATGTTTGGATTTATTTATTCAAATTTATAAAACAATGGCTTAACATTAATATTTAGGGCTGAGGAGTCGACGTCATCGTCTATGAAGCCTTAAAGGAGCATTCCATAGCTTAAATATATATTTAAGGTGAATAGCTTGTAAACCTCAGTAGCTGTAGAAACATTACTAGTACTCCAAAAGTTTCTTTCTTTTTTTCTTGAAGAGTAACATATCAAGTGGATTAAAAAATTCTGGTTTAGTTCAAAAAAAAATTCAAATCTAACCTTGATTATTTTATCGATACAAAGTAAGGCTAGTAGTTACGTAACTCTGTAACATAAATGTGTTAAGATTAAACTTAAGGTAACTTTCATATTTTAATCTTCCTTTGAAAAGTGACATGCATTCCCAAACGAAATATTTAATATATATATACAGGACATGCGTATAGTTGCATTGTAGGGTCAACCACTTGCTATAAGAGTATCAGTGTAGAGAATCATAACAATGATTTTTTAATTGCTATGTTTTCATGTTATTGCACACTGTAACGGTAGGTTGCTTTCGGTCGATTTTTTTTTCGAAAGTCGCTACATAACCTTCGCGTTATAACATTCCTGTCTGCCAGATACTAGGCATGCGCAGAACCTATACCATATCAAAACATAAGCAGATGGTGAATGACTATAATATCTATAACGAAGCAGAAGGCCGTGACATTAGTTGACATTAGAACATTCTTCGAAACATTTTAATTTGCGAAAAAGAAAATGTGAGTCACGTTAATCTCCGGATGGAACCGGATGTGGCTAAAGTCTGAAAATTATGACGTCACGTAATCTGACGTAATCAATCCATCATAGCCAGGAATGAGTCACGCTATTGCTGTTATGCAGTACAGCAATGTACTGTATAACAACAGGCGAACACAGAACACTGAAGTATTTGTTTACCAGGTGGTGTGAGCTGCACAAGTAACCATCGATAATACACACAATCATACTTTTGTTGTAATTGAGTGAGAAACGAACAACATATTCCACTTAACTTCAACTCACAATTCATAAAACTGATTGTTTTGTCTCTCAAATTCTTTCTGAACTTTGAGCATTTTCCCGCCAAAGAAGCAAAAAAAAAAAAGACCCAAGTGGTCAAACTGATTCGAACGCTGACGAGGTCAAGGACAATGTAAACCTTTACGAATGCATATGTACTATGATTGATTTATAGTTCCTAACCTCTATCAAATGTTACACCCGCATGTAATTATTTTATCATATTTTATTTATACAGTTTAGTAATGTTATTTAAAAAAAGAAAACCTAAATATAAATAATTAATTAGTTTTAACAGAAATGACCAGAGAAAAGTTTACCGTATTTTGTTATCAATCGATATAATTTCCGGTTTTAGAAGATTAATTGTTTCCGATAATTCTTTCGTAAAGTTGTGAAAGTTATATAAGTTCCAAACGTTTTTGCCATTATTCCACTTCAAACTTTACCAATCGTCCAAGACTGGTTGAAACTCTTTCACATATATTCACTTACGATTTTTTCAAAAATAAAAAATCAAGGAATGTCAATCTTACAGGATGAAAACAGACATAATAATAATTTTGATATGATATAGAAGACCGTTAAAAAGGCTGCATATATCATTCCAGGTTGCATTTGTAATACCACTTTAACTTGTTTTTGTTAAAGAAATGACCCATTATACTTTGAGGTTCATCAATGAAAGTTGCTGGAAAATTTAATCTAATACGCAGACCATTACTTTAAATTCTATTAATCTTTCATCGCTTCGAATGAGAAGTTTACAAAGCATTATGAACTTGTCAAGGGCATGTAATGGCAAGGATTGTGTTGGATGTCCTCCGGGTGTTATGCTATTTACATCAAGTTAAAAGAACATATTTTGGTTGAGTTATTAGAATTGATAACACATTTAAGACCGTAAGTGATCATCAATTTAGCCTTAAAGGAGCAATCCAGAGATTGTACATTGTTTGAAGCTGAATAAACTTAAACATAACTATAGAAACATTACTAGCACCCAAACGTTTCTTTTACATTTTGATTTAATATCAAAAGTCAGTTTTTTCCTAAAATTGATATCCTTTAATTTGATCCCTCCCTTTTTTGTTGTCATTTTGAGTAATTCTAATGGTTTGGTAAAGCTACGGTATCCGAAGTTGATGGTCACACGCAGAAAATGCCTTACTTGTATCTTTTTCCACTCTTTTGTGGGTTATTTTTATTTTTATTTTTTTACATTTTATTCCCCACTTTTCATAAAAACAATTTGAATTAGCCAGTCCCGTAGCTTTGGATATGATGGAAGTATTATGTAACATTGATAACGTCACTTCCGGTACCACATTGACACACTGTACTTACCACAAAGTGACGAAAAGCTGATCATATGAAATTTATACGTTTACCATAAAACTAAACAAAAGAAGATATTTTCCAAGGGGGCGGAGTGGGGGGGAGTGGGGCGGAGTGGTGGGGGGGGGAGGATACACGTTTTCAAAAAAGGAAGGAAGTGCGGTCCTAAGTTCGTTGAAATCGATTCCAATTTTCAGGAGGTTGGGTGGTCCTCTCTCATTGAAAATAAACAACAACTTTTAACAGTGAAATGGTGGATTCTGAGACATATTGTATATTTATTATAATCAGATATGCATGCAAGGTTTTTCTAATAATTACATTTAGTTTTCGTTATGTAAAGGATTGAGAAGAAGGCGTGTGCACCCCCGCATCCGGCGCCTGATGATCGCAAACTTGGAAAGTTAGAGCCCTATAGGCATGGTCTGCCAAGATCATCAAACTTGAAGTTAAATGAACATATTAAAGTCAATATGTTGAAAACCAAAATACATATAAAAATACCACCTACGCATATTTCTTCTATGAGAGATAGGTTTTACTTCTCTGTATTACGTCTCTATATTTTTGTCTTAACTTAGATTGCAATAAACCCATTCATTTCTATCTCATATGTACTACAAAATATACTAGAAAATGGCCACCCATGCTGCAGTTTAATAAACAAAAAAACTTTACCGTCACTAAAAAGTAATAACCAACACTTGGCCATTAGATTATCTATACTCTAACAATATTCAATTTTCTGATATTAATTATGAGAACCATAACATCCAGAAAAGTACTTTTGAAAAGTTCTATTAAGTTTAGTTTTAGCGCGCTTAAATTTCGGTCATAAACTGATGACTAATCATTATTTGCGCAGTTCTGTTCAGATAATTATATAAGAATCCAGCGTCCCACTTCTTGTGCGAACTGTGTCACAACAGGGCATAAGACCTTTTAAATATTGACACATATTCTTGAAAATTTTCTTAAATTAACTCTCTTTCTTTTTTCTCTCCTCGAACTAACATTGGTTTTGTATGATCGTATAATTACATACACATTCCGTCATGCTCAAATCACTAGGAAAACAAAAGTATACATTATTAATATTTTCGAATAATTGGACTAACTGACACTGTTTACCGAAAGCAAACAGAATGATGGATATTATTATTATTATTATGACGCATAAAATATGACTTTATCATTTTGAGAAACGTGTTTAACGCACCACTGTTTTGATCGACAACAACCATAGGGAAATGCAATGAAGATAATTAAAGAAGTTAAACAGCGAGACTGATCTATACTTAGTTGCTAATAAAACAGTTTTAGTAAACCTAATCCATCAAAAATTATCATTTCAATAAATATTTTTTTTTGTAGGAACGTTGGATAATTTACGGTTAAAACCGGACCGCGTATCGATCAAAAGCGCAGGATGAAACATTCATTAAAATTGCAAAAAGTGCAAAATTGAATTAGTTGAAGTTCGGAAAGGTTATAAATATGATCGCATCAGCTTATTCAATGGCATTCTTAGTTCTCATCAACATTTCTTGGGACTTGGCAGATTTTTCAGAGAGGCTTATCAAAGTAAGTTATACTTTTATTTTTTGTTGTTGATGATACTTATATTTTACTTCATTGTGTTTACATTTTGATAATAGTTAACAGGCGGCTTAATAGTTTTAAGAATAACATTAAAAAATAAAATTAATTTCAGCAAAGTATTCAATTGTATTACCAATTCAATTGCATTAAGTAGACCTAACCATCGTAATAATTCGTAGAAACTTTCTTTAGGCTATGAACTTTCTTCTTGCTTAGCAAAGTCATGCGATATTTTTCCATACAGGTTATTTACATGGACACAGTCCGTCCCTATTTTAATATGTAAAGTATGTAACGTATAAGTAATAAAATAACTGGGAGATCCTTTTATTACCAATACCTTAATCCAGTATAGCAGTGTGATTATGAGTACAGGCATGGGCAAAGGAGCCAAATTTTATTTTTTGAGGGGCGGGGTGGGGGAGGTTGGGGGGGGGGACTGTAACGATTTTTCCGAAATGTACCCAATTTGAAAGGGTGTACTGGTGAGATCCCTTTTACCTTTGAAAATTGTTTTTACCAAGTTAAGGATACCTAGATATATTATTATGCTACCATTGGAGGTAAATTTTTATCCAAGAATTTTCACTTATTTTGAGGTTAATCTATCAATATATTTCTGTATAATATTTGCCACTAGATTAGTCAGGCAAGCTTAGAACGTTAGTCTAATTACCCGAGATTGGGTTTTATACGGAACTACCGACTCTCATCAAACAAGATTATTGCAGTTTAGATATTCTTGAAGTACCCGAAACAATATCAGCATACTGCCAGAATTTTCACAGAAATGCCTTTTTTGGGGCTGCATCCCCCAGCCCCCCCCCCCGCTTCCTACGCCTATGAGTACAAGTATTACACTCCCTTTCCCCTACTCTGGTTGGATACATTATGTACCCAGTCCCATGGGTAGTTCACTTGTCCACCTTTGTTAAGGTTTGAAATGTGCAGCTCGCATACTCAACTCCAATTATTATTGTATTAAATCAGAGATATGGGTTCAATACCCACGATCCTGCGTTTATTGCTCATTCAACTTTTATTTGTCTGATCCCCAACTTTTAAGCAAAGTCTTCCAGGTTCACTCAGAATACGTCAGCAACTATATTGATCAACTAGAACTACATTTGCCTGCAAATTTGCAATATTGTAGTGCGCGTGGAGGGCTTGCAGTATTGTACAAAGAACTTTTCGGCTATTCACGGTGTTATTTTTTGATCGGACAACACACCAGGGAGTTTAGTCATGTAGGTACCTACAAAGTGAGGGCGCTTATGAGTGCCGTGACAGGCTCTGAAACTGCAAAGGTACAGAGACTATAAGAAACTTTAAGTTTCAACGTCCAGCCATGTAGGTATCGTTCACTTGGCCACTAATGCCAATATTGTAGCGCGCACGCGCAATACAATAACAACAAAAATTTCACAATTTGTTGTTTGTTTTTTCTTAGCGAGTTGTAAATACGACTTTGCACATGTGGTTGTCCAGACACAGGTTTTCCTTAAATTCAGTGTTTATCACATACCAAAAGAAAATTCAGAAAGTTTCCAAAATGTCGAACTTTTCCTACAAATAGATCCCCCCCCCCCCCCATTACGCTTCTTTTTTTTAAAGAAATGTTCATTCATGTTGCATAATTTCGTTTTAGACTCTGGAATAGGTCGAGGCTGTTGTTATTTTGAAATACTGTCCTTGTCTAACCAATGCTTTACAGAGAGCGTGATTGATAAGAACCCTTGATTCCGAAATTTAACACTTAAAACTTAATAGTGAGAGATTTACCTGTAAACGATCATATTTTAAACAAACGATTTATTGATTTCTCTTGCCGAAGAAACCATGCATTCCAAGACTCTGTACATTTGCTTGGTGGTGGCCGTGATGGTCGCCACGGCAACGGCATACTTCGATGACGACAACGATGAAGAGGACGAGTTTGCTTTTCTTGAAGATTTCATGGAAAAGCGCGGGAAAGGGAAAGGAAGGAAAAAGGGGAAGGGTAAAGGCAAGGGTAAGGGGAAGAATAGGGGTAGAAACAGGGAAAACACCGAATCAGAAAGCCAGGGGTACTGGGACGGTAAGTATCCTTGGTAACAATCATGTGACCTAATGTTCTTCTATGAAGATTTTATGCAAATTTCAATGTTACATTCAATCAGCCAGTTTTACGTATGCTGACCTTGTGGTCCAGAACTTTCTTTAACTTCGTACTATTGCATTTCCATGGTGTGTCCGCGGTTTAAAGCAAAGAGCACTTTTTGGTTTCCCGAAAGGGAAAACTATGGAGTCACTCTTACCGACCTTGCAAAATTGTGAGGGGGAGCCGCCCATTGCAAATTCGGCCATGACTATAACGCGGATCGCAAAGTCGGTGCCCTATTTAATATTACGTGTAGATTCTTGTAACACGGCAGCGTATACAGAAACGTTGTACTTAAAGCAACTTTTTGCGTCCTGTCGCAGTTTTCCCACCCTTTTGACAATTCCATTGAGTTTTTTTTAAATATATTCATCACAAAACAGCAAACTAGGATATTAGCCAAGTTTTTCCCCTGCCAAGAGCATTAATTGGCTAGTAATCAATGACTTCTGCAGGTTATTAGAGTGTCTACCAACAAATTCCTCATTTAAAATTAATCGCATGAAGTTCCCCAAATCCACTAGTTTGAATTCAACCAATCAGTGCATAGCTACATGTTTATTTATGAACAGTTACTAAAATAGATTCATTCACAGCAATCCGTAAAAAAATGCGTCGGTATCACAACCATACACACATAAAGCATAGTGTTGTAGTTCTTATTGGTGTACTGGGTTGCTTACGACGCCGGCAAAGTGAAACTTCTTTACCTCATTATTCAATGACATTCATAGAATTTACATATTCATATTGTGGGCAGGGTTTATTGCGATCCTAACGGAAATTATCTTCGAGCAAAACAAGGTTCAAAGTTGTAAATTTTCGAGCAAAACAAGGTTCAAAGTTGTAAATTTTTTACTTTTATTCCACCATTTGAAGTTAGATTAATATAGATAAGCTAGTGATGTATGTCGTTATGGCATCTTGGGGTCAATGAGGTTGATAAAATTATAGAAAATGACGCTAAAAACGTCTTTAAAAGCCGAAGCCAAAGTGAATTAATCAGGTCACACATCCGGAGTCTATGCATGTTAAGTTCTTCAATACAGCCCTCCATAAAATTTCCTGGAAACATTTCATACTGTAGTTTTGATTCTTAGATTAGTCACCCAATATTGAACCTGGATAAGAAAACGATATGACTTGATTCATTCTTAAAACAATTAACTTCAGCAGCTTGTCCATTGGTCCGAGAGAACTCGCGTCCTCAACATTGTATTTCTATAAATGAATTTGATGTGTACTATAAAGTCCTCGCGGTATTTTTCTCTTTGAAGTGCGCGTGTACACCTGGA
>KN884986.1:21642-66703 GCA_000934455.1 Apostichopus parvimensis | reverse complement strand
GTAAGGTGTGTTTCAACTTTAATAGTATCAGTTCAACTTGCTTTTTAAATTTGATAAAGTCTATTCTTCGGAAACGGTTTTTATTTTTATTAATTTTATCTTTTGTTCATGCGTTGAAAGTCAAATGTACAACACCAACAATCTGTTTTTTCATTCGTTAGCCCAAAAGAACGATACATTGAGATTTTAAATATTGGTACTGTCTGCAGTACTATAGGTTTCATTTTGAACCAATATGAAAGAGTATGTTGTGTTATCCGCTTATATCTTTTATTCGTTAAATTACATTCCCTGTTACTTTCGATGCTTTAATTAAAAGTTTTGGCCAGTTTTGATTTGAAGCAAACGTCAGTCATTCAAAAGTTTATAGCAAAAAAACAGTAAAGTTTAAGTTACAATATATCCGGACAATTTATTCTTGTTATATTTACGCTTCTTAACATTTTGTGTGTGTGGTGAAATTCGGCTTTATATGTTTTACATACTAGAAAAAAATACTTGATTAAACTATAGAGGAAAGACCTATGATTTAAAAAGAGAAATAAATGAAAAAAAAAACCAATTACAATAAAACAAAGCAAAACAAAACAGAAAGGAACAACAGCTGCAACAATTATAATAACAAAACAAGACAATGTTCCTAAGTACTGCATGTAAGACTATATCTTAAATTTAAGAAGTAAGCGAGGCTTTTTTCAAAACCGACAATTCGCTTAAAAACTTGTTTCAAAAATTTAAATGTAAATATTCCGAATAAGTTGCATGAAATACAGTTACTGAATTGCACAGCAATAAACATGGAACACTTCAAAACAAAATATCATAGAATATAGTAATGAAAATTATCAGGAATAAATTGAAAGAACAAGAGTATTATTTGTTCATTATTAAATGAGAAAAAAGACTGTCAAAACTGTACGAAACATCATTAACATAACGTTACGAAATAGGACTTTTAGACACCAAAGATTTCCATTAAGTAGATTTTTAAAGATTGAAAATTTTATATTTATGTTTAAATATTTGTTGTGTTACAACATGATTGTATGTATTCGTGTTTGTCTTCACAATCTGTTACAAGAATATACTTAAAACCATTTGCGGTATCTTTCTTTATTAGTTTAAATATACATATTGTTTACACTTTTAAATGTCATGTTATATGAAATTCTTCAATTGCTTTTTTCCTGTTGGCTTTTTGTTAACATTATATTGGCATATGTTCGAAATTATTTTACTTGGAAAATAGTATATTTTAAACATAAATATTATATCTGTAATTCCATTAAGTTTTGATTTTGTTAATGATGTAGAGGAATTGTTGTCGTTATACAAATAGTGTCATTTTATCTAAGTGCTGTGGATGTTTTGTTATGCTATGTTATGTTATGTTTATGTACTTTTATTTACTGGCAACAACATTTCTTTATAAAATACCGACTTTCCGGTTTATGTATTCATCAGTTTAAAAATGAAGATTTACAGATCTATATTCAATAAATATTCTTACTAAAACCAAAATACATTCAAATAAACCGGAATAATAAAACAGAGATTAAAATTAACTATTATTAATCTACCTATCTACCGTAAAATAGCATGTGAAGTTAAATAGATAAAATAAAAAGTTAAAAGGCCCGACTTTTCGATTCCAGCAAGATCTTCTTCAGATGCTACCTATTGGCCCTCTAAGGTTTTTTAATATATTAAACTGGATTAATTATTTCAAAATATAATTATTTTCTACAATTTTATTTTGATATCTTACCTGGTGTTAAAAGGAAATAAGGCTGGGCGTTACTTGGATGGTGTTGGCCGGCAGAATAACAGCAACAGGACATGGGGCGTTCACTATGAAATGCAGTACATGTTCTCATTGCATAACATGGCGACTGTTGACAACATTCTTTACCGATTGAGTCCGTTGCAATGTTCTGCGAAGTTCGCAAACACGAATCTGTAGAGCGTATTGAATAATCGACCCTCTCGTCTATTCCACAATTTCCTGTGGCAACAACTTCTTTCAAATCTCCAATTTTTGGTAAACTTTCATCTTTTTGAAGAATCCTTTCAATCGAAAAACTTGTGACTTTTCTAGAAATATCTTTCACAGAAAAGTCATCAAGGCGTATGTTAGGAGTTTGTGTCGTTGGTCGGTCGAACATTTTCGAGGGGGATGTCGGCTTAAAACCGATAATTTATTTTTTTAGTAAATTCTTTTAGATTGTACTAAAATAAATATTTTAAAAGATTTACTTAATCCTTTTGCCTTTGAACAAATTTCTTGATATTTTGTTTAAAGTCTTGGTTTTGTTTTAATCTTGGCCTACAGCTTCTACAAGTTCATATTTTGCCAGAATTATTGAGATTCGTAGATGAGTTGATTATAGTTCGTCTTATTCTGCAGGTAAAAAGGAGAACAATATTTGTTTGAATTTTTGCAAAGAACGGTAATCAAAATAATGGTTAATTATTAATACAAACACGAATTGTATGGAGATCCAATAACATAATCATTTTCAGGTGACGTTATAATGTAATAAGAATGAAATTTTGCTCTCATGGTAAATTATATATATATATATAAAAAGTTTGTTTGTAATTGTTATGATAAGAAATTTTAAAATGATGTTGTCCATGGTTTACATATTTTCTTTTTTGGTCGTAGAAAAGATATATACAGATAGAAAAGATGTATAGAAAATAAAATTAATGTATTTGCAGAATTTTAACACACATTAACAAACCTTAATTGTCTTTTAGGAATAAATTATGAATGATTGACATAGTACTTTATGAAACCACATGATGTATATCTAGTGTTCATGTGATGGCATAAAACAAATTAAGCACTAAGATAAATAATCATAAATCAATTTAAAATTATTCAAAATTTTAAGTCATCTCCAAAACTTCACAGGACCTGGATAAGCGTATATAGGATCTACTAATCACTTTTGGACCAGTAATGCACCAATAAATATTTTTATTCCATATAGCCTAAGTCAATAAATTTTTAACAAATCACACTATATAGGTTTAAATTGTAGACATTAATTGCAAAAAACAAACTGTTTAGACTGCGAACAACAACACAATAATATAGGGGATAAAAATGCAATTGGTTTGACGATTATTATAATGGAATGAAAACAATTATGTAAAAAATGTATTTCAATAGATGTTAAAACAACTTTACTTGGTTAAAATTAATGATATCCTCTTGAATTAGAGGTGCTAAGCATAATTATAAGCAAAATATGAAACTGACTGAGCAAATTTATATCGAAATTTGTTCAACATAAAAAAAGGTGTGAAATTGGAAAATAAAGAAAAGGATTGAAAATCAGTAAATTGAAAATGGAAATTTCTAAAATAGATTGAAATAGTATAGAATTGTCAATACATAAGAAAAGTTCGACAGGAATAGAAAGACAAGAAAAACACGATGTTAAAATAAAAGAAGAATAAATACAAAATTAAAGTAAAAAATTTAAACAAAAATTGTAATATTAAGCGAAATTATTTTAGCACGTACCTCTATGTACCAAGTAAAATAGGATTAAATGTAACGTTTTCTCTGTTAATAGAGGTTCCTCTCTTCACACGAACATAAACAAGCGAATGCTATATATCCTTGTACATGCAACTAACTAACTGATATCTGTAAACTTTCTATCATAAACTTAGTTTGTACCCACTCTGAAATTACATGAGCGAGCTTGTTAATTCTACGCATGCGCAACTTTGTCCAGCCGCCTTAATTGGAGATTAGCGTTTCTGTGGTGGGTATAACAGTTGGGTATTAACCACGCGCATGTGGGATTACCTGGGCGGTATATGAGGGCTATATCATTGTACGAAACATATTGTGATCGATAACAGATGAATAACAGTATAATCTCACATAACGGACATGTTTTCGTGCTTTTCATCTGTTTATAAGTTGTGTTTTGTGGCACATAACGGTTCGCCATTTCGCGGAACTCTTCGGTATATTAAAACTACACGTTGTGCATTAGAAATAACTCAAAACAGAGCAAGCAGGAAGAAATCATGAAAAAGAGAAAACAGAAAAAGAAAACGCAACTGTTGACCAAATTGCTCTAATGTGGGACATCATCCTCACCTTGTTTATTTTTACGTGAAATGTTCAGATATCAAAAGTCCAAGAAAGTATTGAAAAGTACGTATTTCTTTATATTAACCAAAAAGCAGGTTCCAGATATTCCGTCCTAGGTTCATGGAGGGGTTCCGGTGGGTGGGCGGTTGCACTGGAGTTTGTGAGGACAGAGGATAATTTAGTCACATACCGATTGTTAATTATAATTTTCATGCACGAACGTTTTGCCTCACGGGGATGGGTAGGCTTATAAGGGCGGGGGGGGGGGGGGGTACTGAAGAGATTGTCCTCTTCCAATATGGTATACCTTGATGATTGCATGATTATGTTAATCCAGGGAGTTGTTATAACAACTCCCTGGTTAATATACATGGTTCATCAAACGTGGTTTCTGACTAAGGGCCTTGCATATCATATCAACACGATGACTCCGAGATTGAAATGATTGCTAATCTAGGAGGTCAGGCGTAATACTTGTGCTATAGTCCAAGACTGAGATTAATAGAGTTAAGAAGACTGTTGGGAGGCCGGGGACCGGGACGTTTGGTGTGGTTGGGGTACCTCTTCATATAGCAAAGGGAGAAGCTTGGAAGCTGAGAATGTTACCCAACAAAAGTTCACAGAGAAGGTAGACCGTGTCCACATAGCTACTACCGATACTTCCTCGGATAGCCAATCACAAAACACCATACAGTAATAACAAATCTCGTTTCCAAGAAAGATGAATACTCAAACGTCCGACACCATTGAAAATTTAAGAAATCAATGTTGCCCATCATGGCCGCCGAATTTTGGGGGTATTTAGCTAACATTTAATGCAGCACATGGTGAAGGCAAACATCGTCACAGTCACGCGTTTAAGAGTCTTCCGATGCAAAGAGGCTGTGATAGAGAATGGCGCCATGTCTTAAATGGTTGTCATGGTAATGGCTGGTTTTTCGTATCCATGTTCTTTTGTGTTAGAAATTTCTTAGAAAGATACAGTATTGTTGCAACGTTTTAGCGCTTTAATGTATACATAACAAATTAAAAATGAACAAGCACGATGAATTCTGTCGTACAAAATACAAAGTATATGTAACTCTTTCATAGAGATGCTTGGGATGAACCTGGTCAAAGATTAAAAACATGTCACTTTGCTTCACATAAGAGAGGTATATTTAACATAAAAGTAGTATCAGGAGGTAACCAGTTTTCCAGTGTGTTATGTCATAGTGCGACGAGAAGATAACACCATTTACTCTAAATTCCTTTCTTTTTATTTAATCATATTTCAAAGTGAACGTAAGCATTGGCTTGATTTAATCCGATGCCAAGTGTTATGTTAGCTTTAGTAATCTTCATATCTTTATAGGAAGTGAACAATGCAGCAAATGTAGAGAATACTTGAAATTTCAAGCAAAATTGGCTGTAGTGATGTCATGATTTAGACTTGCTAAAGTCTCTGCTGTCTTGACATTGGAACTAATGATCTACCAAATGGAATACAATTTGCTTACCTTTTTAGACAAGTTGTTTTTAACTGAGAAGTGAAATTATTTGGAATGTATCTCATTTTTCTTCTCCTTAAACATGTATTAGCAAGTAAGTTAGGGGGAGTTTATCCTTTCCACTGGACCCTACTACACCCCTTGTGTTCTGCTATCACAAAGATAACGAGTAAGCCTCGTCCCGTATATTGTGTCGTGTTAATAGCTGTAACACAGATTGAGGCCCATCCAATGTAGGCTTATCGCAGCTGTCGGGATTGTGAACAATTAGTTAGTCACCTCGATCTCTACGTGGAAGGTATGAAAGGAAATGAAACGAACGTCAACTTTAGTAACGGCAGGGTCAACTCTTACAAGCGTGCACCTATTGGTATAACTTAGTTAGCTATATAGTTAGCTATTATTGACCGCCGTTATTGGTCACCCTCAATGAAAAATACGAACATTTTATAGAGTTTTTTTGGTCAAGTTTTATCACACCTATACCAAGAATAACTAACAGATATTGCCATTTTTATTAATCACAGTTAGATAACCTATGACATTTATTTATCAAATGGATTACGGTTAATTATCATGTAACAAAGGAATTTGATTAGAATGGTTAACGTTTCGTAACCATGGTATTTTCCACTAGATTATAACAACAACTACATGAGCAACTTGGAAAATTTCAGACTGTATCTCGCAAACGTATCTAGATTATAAAGTACCCGACCCAGAGATGTGTATCCTATGCCAATATGAAACTGTGTTGAGGATATCACCGGTTGCGTTGATTATTGCAGTCACTTGACTATACGGTATTTTGTTTTCATGTAGTCCTATACCTTGTCAGGCTAAACGTTTCTGAGATTATTTTCTCATGCTCAGTTCTCGTGCTCAATATGTAATAGAAATAAATCGGACGGCAGCTTAATACCGGCAAGAAAAGACTACTGTTAGGATTTATTCATCATTGATATGCTACCAATGATCCGTACAAAACCATTGAGTTTTAGAAAAGAATGACAAAGACCTTACACTTGCTGTGAAATCTTCAGTAAATCTATAAAGGGATCGTGAATGTAAGGAGGTAAATTGTTTGCTCATTTTTGCCGCACATCAGGTTGACCAAAAAATCACAAAAGAAGGAAATGTTTTTGGTCCTGCATATATAAGTAGAAACACGAATGGAAAACCAAATGTTTAGTCACCAAGCAAGCTATATCAGGAAGCAATACTATCAACGCGAATTTCATGCGAACCAACCGTGTGATTGATTTATTTGTACGTAGACAATGTATAAAACGGCGTACCATATTGAAGCAGTTCGTTTGGCACGACTTGTTACCATGGTCACATACACCTGTACGTCTCTCAAAGCCAAGCTTCGTAGGAATGTAATTGCTTAGGTTCGAAGTGACCTGCTGTCGGGCCTAACGATAAAAAATGGAAAACGATAACAATGCAGTAGATAATGGTAATGAGCATGACTTTTTTGAAGTGGCGGTATTAAAAATAATATTGTCTCGAAACCGTAGAACACAGTTATTGCGCGTAGTCATTCCTTTCGTTAGTATTCGAATGAGTTCTCCTTAGTCTGAATGCATCGAACCCGGTTTCGCGAAATCGTTAAACGGAGCTATGGGCCTAGGCCTATGTAGCCTACCAAGTTACTTCAGGCTTAGTAGTTACCTGTGGGCAATAGACTGCAGGCTAACGTGTGTGAAGTTTCAATATAAGCAAACACAGTGCTAAAGGAAACTCTGGCAGAGTGTTAGTATTACTATTAGGCCTACACCATAACTTGTCATTTTAGATCCTCCTGCAAGAAGGAACTCGCGAAGAAGCCATCATCGGCTTATCAAAGCGGCAAGCTGACGGAATTCAGTCTAGTCTTAGATTCATATTTAACGTCCATGATTATGAATTGTCAATTATCAACAACTCTGTAACTGGACGACATACATTAATCTTGGAGTGACTCGAACGCTGGACTTTATGATTGAATGGCACTCCATAAACTTGGTATACACCCTAACTCTGCATAGACTGATAGAGTATATGACTGAATATATGACTGAATATGACGAATACTGAGGGATTTACAATTTGACCTGCTGCTGTAATCATGATATGCTTTCATTTACCTGGCAGCTGGGGGAATAGTTCGAGTGATAGTCCTTATCCATCCTGATGTAGGGGTTATAAAAAGATGCATTCCCTTATTTAGCCGACTGCCAGCCAATTAGTTGTATCCTTCTAAGTTCCAGATAAAGAACTGATCTCTCTAGATCTCACTGATTTTGCTATGTGATTGAGCTCTATCTATCAACTACATGATTTCATCAATGATTTGATGACATATTGTTAGCATGAGAATTGTACTTGTAAAGGTCTTGAGTCAAAATGCTCAAAGTAGGGAAAATTCCCTTATAATGCATATGCGTTACATTTTACTGTACAGTTTTGGTGGGCTAAAAGTGCAGCTACATGTGTAAATTAATACAGTAGGCAACATAGGTATATGCAGAGTTAGGGTACATGTTACCAAGTTTGAAACCGTTCACTATCGTGACCTGTTAGCTGGGATTTAAAAGTGACTTTATAAAAAGAGAGGGCTGCAGTTATTGGTAATGGTTTTGCTTCATCTTTGGGCTAGTGATTTGTTTTGAATTATTCTGTTACATGTTAGCATGCTATACATAAGAAACAGATGACCTTAAATCTACATTTGTTCTACATAAAATTTTACTTTGTGAAGGTTTTCTTTAATTCTTTGTTTTGTGTTCTTTAAAGAAGATGCAGAACCTCAAGAGGTGTCTGTGGAGAAATTGGCAGAAGAGGGTAATCAGGAAAACCCTGTAACTGATGGTGCTGAACCAAGTACAGAAGATAATACCGGTGAACCAAGTACTGGAGATAATACCGGTGAACCAAGCACTGAAGATAATACAGGTGAACCAAGCACTGAAGATAATACCGGTGAACCAAGTACTGAAGATAATACCGGTGAACCAAGTAATGGAGATAATACCGGTGAACCAAGTACTGAAGATAATACCGGTAAACTGGGTACTTCAGATGAGACAAAGGATTCCAATTCTACAGAAAAGACAGTGGAACCAAGTACTGGAGATGGAATAGATGCACCAAATAATGAAGACCAGAAAGGAGAAACAATTGACGACGAGAAGAAAGGGGAAACAAATGATGGCGAGAATAATAAAGAAGAGCCAAGTGACTCAGGAGGGAAAGCAGAGCCTGTTATTACTGAGGAGAACACTGAGGAAGATAATACAAAGGACACGGAAGAAGGTCAACAGAAAACGGCCGAAGGATCTGGAGACTCCGTAGAAGAAGTTACAGAAGAGTCTGCTGAAGTGAAAGGGAATGACGAAAAGGAGGCAAATGAGAACAGCCGGCAGGTGGAGGAGGGAAATTTAAATAACAATGCAGGAGGGGAAGGAGGGGAAGGAGAGGAGTCTAATCAGAAGGAAGAGGGAAATGATGGGACTACAACAGATTCAGCTGGGAATGGAGAAGGTATGACAAGAGCTGCTTTTCCTTGGGTGGTAGTGTGGGGGGGGGGGAGGGGATGGTGATGGGGGAAGCTTGTTAAATCATGGTCATCATTAGCAAAACCAGATATGTTGAATATTCAGATAACAGCATTTCACGCTGACCATTCTAAAAGCACTCTACTGCCATGCTCAATGTAGTACTTGACCTAACTATATTACAATGTTTAAAAGGGAAGACTCCAACACAGTATGTCCAAATAAACACTTGTTTAATTCAAACCCTTCTTTAGATTCAAAGCCTCAAACTGAAGGAGATGTCCAAGGAGAGACAGCCACTGTTGGAGATGCAGATTCTGTGGACAAAGCCGCAGAGAGTAAAGACGATGAAGGTCGAGAGAAAGAAGATACTGTTACAGGTACAGTGAAGAGATAGCTGAACTACATTCTAAACTTTCAAGATAACCACTATTACCTTCATTACTGGAAGTAGCCACACCTCTCTGAAAGCACAAGTGTTAATTCTACCCTACACTCTTATTGTAACACTCTCATGGTAGCTTTTGCACCCTATAATTTCAAGGCTCTACAACCTACATTTTGGAGGTAGCTACTACTGCCTACATTCTAGAAGAAGCCACGCCCTCTAAACACACTAGAGCACTACTGCTGACTTTATTTGTAAGTAATTACTCGTCAAGATGCTATCAAGTTGCTACCTTTGCTCTAAAGGTAGCTCCTCCACCCTATACTCTCAAGGTAAACTCTGCTACCTACATGTTTGAGGTAACTATTACTACTTACATTCTGGAGGTAGCCATACCTTTTTGCACTCAAAGTATGATAATGCTAACTTCAAATTAGTTTAGTTATTACTTATCCTTACATTCTCAATGTAGCTCCTCCACCCTATAGTCTGAAGGTAACCTTTGCTACCTACACTTTTGAGGTAACTATTACTACTTACATTCTGGAGGTAGCCATACCTTTCTGCACTCAAAGTGTGATAACGCTAACTTCAAATTCGTTAAGTTATTACTTATCCTTATGCTCTCAATGTAGCTTCTCTACCCTATAGTATCAAGGTAACCTTTGCTACCAAAACACTTTTGAGATAGCTACTTCTACCTACATTCTGGAAGTAGACACATCTCTATCCATTCTAGGGCACTACACTGCTTATTTCACTAAGTTCTGAATTGAACTACTCATCCTTTCATGATGCAATGCTTTCAAACCACAGCTACTCTCTCATTCTGATTGTAAAACTTTGTAGTGGTACTTTAGATCATTGTTAAAGACTCATGACTCATTTTTTTTGCAAAAGAATGAAATAAATGGTTTTATGTTCTAAGGCCACCTTGATTGGCTAAAGCTGTTGTTTGTAATGGAATGCAATTTAACATGGCTTTAGTGGATACTTTTGAAATTACTAAGCTCATGGAAACTAAGGGATAAGGTTTAATATCTCACAATAGTCTCTGAAATGATAGCAAGTTTCATAATTACATATATGTAGAAGCAGAATATGAATTGGCTTGAAATATTAACTCTTAAAACTATACTATTATGCAGCAGCGCCTATACATGTCTCATTTCTGTGTACTGGTTTAGCTGAAGACCAGGCAAAGCAGGAGAAAGGAGAGACAACTGAAGTTGAAGCTCCTAAAGATGCGGATGAAGGAGGCAAAGATACAGAAGGGGAACAAACTTCTGAAGGTATGTCTCTTTATTTGTCTTTTTCCTTCCACTTAAAACCTTTCTTATCAGGCAACAGTATCCCATGGGCTGTGGCCATTGAGTCAGTTATGGCACAGGTTTTCTGGGACTAAAGCCAGGATCAGGATGGGATTGGCTGATTGGGGTGAGGTAGTCGTTGATCATACTGAGATTCTTAGGAAGTTGAAATGCCTGTTATTGGTCAACGTTTGTCATGTGATCTGCATCGGACATTTGTTACCCTGGAAACATTACCTGTCAATATGGAGTATTATACGTGTAGTCACACACAAAGTTAGTTCAGTTATCGTAGTTAACGTCATATCAATGCATCGATTCCCAAGGAACATAGGACTGTGAAAAGTGTGAGACAAAAAAGAATGATGTGTTAGCTGGAAAACTATACACAGCTTGTTTCTGTGTGATGTAACACACAGTTGTGCCAAATATTAATGTTGATGATAAAATCAACGATTATCCCAACATTAACTGAGCCTACTTAGGCAAATGTTCAGTCTTTTCTAATATCAATACTAATTTAAAAATTGATAATTGTTTGGAACCCAAAATACAGCTTCAAACTGAGGCAAAAATAAGTTAACATTATTTACCTATCAGCCATATAAATTTGACATTGCTTTCCTCAAAGCTCACCTCATGAAAACTCTTCTATATTTTTAGTCTATTTTTCTTTTGTCGTCTCAGATAAAACCAAATCTGAGGAAAAGGAAGGGAGCGAAGAGGAAGAAAAGAAGATCCCGTCAGACTTTTTCTACGATTACGAGGAGCTTGCGTCAAGAGCACGAGTTACAGAAGAATCAGGCTTACCGGAGAATATAATGAATCTGGAGTATCCTTTAAGTTGAAAAACAATACCAAAAATCATCCATTCATCTAAAAGAGCTTCTTCTGACTAAAATGGGGTTTCCTGGTGGCTGAAGTTGTTTTTTTTCTGTATCTTTAGGCAAGAAACTCATAGCATATTATTTGCAAAGATATAATATTTTCCAATTTTGTGATATGTTATGAATGCATCTGGCAACAGTAGAGTGAATGACATCGTCAGGACAACCCCAGCTGAAAATATCATTCTGTTATTACGCTAGATGTATCTACATTTTACGAACGTTAAGAAGGAAAATGTTAACTATCGATCCTTAACTTTGAAACCAGGCATTCGTTTGGCTACGACTGTCACAAGATGTCCAATCTTCACATGGTAGACCCAGATACTGTACTGTTTGCAGCCGGTAACGTCCTCCAGATTCTAAACTTACAGACGTCGGAACAGAAGTACATTCGTAGCATGAGTGGGGGAGGCATCGGAGCTGTGACGGTGAGTGACAGTGTCACTTTGTATGCAGTATTTAATTATGATAATGACAGCTGTCACATTAAATAATAAATGAACAGATGAAAAGTGAGCTAAGGATTTCCCAAATTGGTTTCATATTTTGTGAAGAGAACCATTTGGCCTTCTTATAGTCAGATATATTAACAGCATATAAGTGTAAACAAGGTGTAGGTGGTGTGAGGGGGGGGGAGGAGATGTTAGGAATATTAATATCTCCCTCTTTCCAAAAATACCATGTGATAAGGATAGGGGAGGGGATGTAACAGTTGGCATGGAAATCAAGCTATGTTTAGTTCAGCTGTTGGACAACACTGCAATAGTTTCCTGAGGAACACCACAAAACATTTCTTTGCAGCGCTTTAATATTTTCCTTGGGGAATGTCACAGAAACCTTTTGCCATACTCTAAATAAGATAACAAATAAAAATCTGTTGCACAAACTGGCCATGTTATTTGATACAAATGTATTGTGTGATAGTTGCAGTGCTGTGAACCAGTTATCATTTTCCTCGTTTTAAGATAGCAGGAATTGATATAGCTTAAAATTGTTGTTCAAAATGTGCACACCTAATTACACCTCAGGTCCGCCTGTCTCCTCTCTGTTAGCATTAAGACTTCGGAAAGGGTTCTCCAGTTGATGGAGTCTACTTGAAATTTTACTTTGATATGTAATCTTTTGACAAAATAGAAAAAATAGGCTCATATCTTGTCCTTTTTTCTTCTTTCTAGGTTCATCCCAGCGGTAAATACTTTGTTGTGGCTGAGAAGGGTGAGATGCCAAACATTGCAATCTACCAGTTTCCATCTTTAAGACTGTACCGGATTCTCCGAGGCGGGACGGAGAAGGCGTATTCTTTCGTTGACTTTAACCCGTCCGGTTCCCTGCTGGCATCTGTGGGTAGCTACCCTGACTTTATGCTGACTGTCTGGGACTGGGAGCAGGAGAAAACCATGTTGAGAACCAAGGCCTTCTCCCAAGATGTCTTCAGAGTGACTTTCTCTCCGGAAAACGAGGGACAGCTTACGAGTAGCGGTACTGGACACATCAGGTAGAGTAGTTGTCAAATGTTCTGTTTGTGAAAAATCTGTCACTAAAATTGCCAGGGGATCATGTATGATTTACCATAAACAACAGGGATTTTAAGTACACTTGCTCTTTAGCAGTCTACCAAGAAGCAAGAATTTTTAAAGGTTGTTGAATGAATTTGGCAACAAGTACCCCCCCCCCCCCACCCACTGTCACCCCAACAAACACATTCTCTAAAGCAGTTATTCAACCTGGTGTGCACATACTGCATGCGGGTGGGTGCTCCATGGCATGAGAAACTATAGCCATAAAAGATATAGTTGTGAAAGAGACAATCTATGCTATATGCTGCTCATGTTATAGTCATATATAAATCTCTTTTCTCCTTCAGGTTTTGGAAAATGGCAAGAACCTTCACAGGTCTGAAGTTGCAGGGACAACTGGGAAAGTTTGGCCGTACGGAGATCACTGACATCAGAGGTTACGTGGAGCTACCAGACGGCAAGGTCCTGTCTGGAACAGAGTGGGGTAACATGCTCCTCTGGGAGGGGGGACTCATCAAGGTACAGATATCCAGGAAGAATAAGAAACCCTGTCATGCAGGAACTATCGAACAGTTCGTAATGGATGAAGGAGAATTGATCTCCATTGGAGCTGATGGTTTTGTCAGGGTAAGCAGTTATACTTATGACCACAGAATTAGTTGCAATGAGATTGGCATGGGGGTAAAACCAAATCTCATTCTTAAATCCCGTCCCCGCACTGCCCGATCTGATCAAAACGAGACCATTTTCCCCTTGTCCTGTGAAAACTTGTGGATAGCTTAAAAGCCTCTGAAGAAGATCCTGCTAGGATCGAAACATCAGGCCCTCTCACTTTTACACATCATTGGAAGAGATATAATATATGATGAACAACATCCCTAAACAGATCTAAAAAAAAATAAATATCTTATAGAATAATTTTAGAGGTATTACCACTTTAATGTTTCTTCACGCACATGGCTTAAAAAACTTGATCAAGTCTAAAAATGACATCACAGTTTAAAAGTGTGTCAGACTATGACTGACCAAGAGTTTGCTAGTTTTTAATGAAGTACTGTCGGCTTCAGTCGGAGAAACTCAGTCTGTAGGGTCTTCCTAATGCACATAAGTGTAGTTCAGTATGAGCTTGGATTAGCCTAACCATGAGTCCATCAACCATTACTTCTATATTACCTTTTTCTTGTCAGCATACAGTGATTTCATAAGACCCATGTTGGTTAACTAATTATGCTCTTTTATGAATTTTGATAGTTTGTCATTCTAAAACAGTATGTGTTTCTCAAAATAACCTAAATCACGTAGGGTCATTTCTCTGTTATCATTTACAGGTCTGGGATTTTGAGAGCATCGATACGGCTGATTCGATGGATGATTCAGGTATCTTTGAGATGGAACCCATGAACGAACTCAAAGTTGGAAATAGTGTCCATTTGATGTCGATGGTGAAGACACTGGATCCCGAAGCTACTAGCATCTGGTATGCTCAGGTATGTAACATGGTAATCAGGGTGAGCAGCAACAGGGCTGAAGGGCTCAGGGGCCATTTCAACCCTACTTGAAACCTGAAAAGGGTCCTCTTCATAAGATTGAAAGGCTGTTTTTGTCAATGTAAAATACCCATTTTCCATTGTTCTAAGTTATGATCCAAACACGTTTTTCCTGATCCTGTAACTTTTAAGCTATTAAATGCGAAAAAAGAATTTGTTTGGTGTATCATTTGGAATGAAACTCTTAGTAGTCTAGCTAATCAAAATATATCAAGATTGGATTTTATTCCCATATTCTCCATTTTATCAGAAACTTTTTCCAAAAACCAGGCAAATAGCTGAGCATTAAAATCTGCAATAACAGTTTGACCGATATACCTGTTCATATTTCTTTTGTTTTATTGTAGGATGCAAACGGTGGTATTTGGAGGTTAGACCTTTCCTTCTCTCACACCATGGAGACTCCTGAGAAGCTCTTTGCCTTTCATTCCGGAGTGATCTCTGAAGTGGCCAGCTCACCGGTCTCTCAACTCGTGGCTTCCGCTGGCCTAGATAGTAAGTCCAAAGTAACAATTCACTCTCTCTAAGTCAACCTCGGTTGTTTATTTTACTGGTATTAACCCACCCCTCGTAATCAGTGGTGTATATCAAGGAGCAAATGGTTTAATCAGATTCGGTGGGAGAAGGCAGACAGAGACACTCTAGTATTTAGGAGCAGCCTTCATAACCAGACTTGTGACAGTGTTGTGGTCAAGTGGTTAAGGCAGTGGACTTGTAATCTAAGGTTTGCAGGTTCGAGTCCTGGCCAGATCATTATGTTGTGTCCTTTGGGCAAGGCATTTTATCTCCATTACCTCTCTTCACCGAGGTGTGTAAATAGAGAATTGTGAGGTAACTTGTAAATATTGTTGCATGCCCCGGTTTGCACCCTATGGGAAGTCGTGTGAAGGTGCCTTGGCCTTTTATTTTTATTTATGAAAGACAGATTTCTGAAACACAAGAGGACAAAAACCCTCCTTTTTGCGTTCAAAATGCAAGAACCAAACAGTCCTTTCTGGGTGCAATGAATTTCAATTTCTTTTTATGATTCTTTTTTTTCTTTTCAGATGCTGTCAATGTGTATGATTACATCTCCAAGAGTATGCTGTGTAATTACAAGTTTAACTCTGGTGCGACATCACTCCTATGGTTGCCAGATATCGTAAGTTAATTTTTACTTGGGGTGTGAGTGTGGACAAGGGTGAAGTGAAGGGGGGGGTAGGAACAGAGTTTGGGATGGGCAATAGGGGATTGTTTTGGATAATAATAATTAATCAAAAATTCAGGTTATAGAGCAATAACCATGTAATCGTCAGGGTCTGTATCAGGAACACTTTAAATGCAGTCAGACTTGTTGTTCAAGAAGTTTGAAAACCACACTTTGTTCTGGAATTATGATGGCTCTTTGTAAAAATGTATACCACCCCTTCAATTCACACACTTTTACAAAGATATTTGGTATTGGGTGGCGTGGGGTGGTGTGGGTCATGTGGATTAGGAGTGAAGTTCAGGACTCATGTACTTTTTGTGATCCATTAATTCCTTAACATATTATTTCCTAAAGTCCACATTCAAATTTTTTAAGCACACAGGTTGTAGGAATCATTGGAAGGGATTAGTCATTTGATATCATTCCACTTCTTGTTACCAGTAGCCCATATATGAAAATATCAAATGATACAATCTCAATTGTTTTATCTCAAAAAGTAAATCCATTCCAATGTTCACTATTTATTTTTTATTTTGATAGGTTGATCCAAAAGGTTCCACCGTTCTAGCAGGATTTAAAGACGGGGTCGTGAGGGCCCTCATGATCGCCAGAAACGACGATGCAGACTCTAAGAGAGGCTCACATGTGAGAGAGGCAGAGTTATTACTGAAGCAAGCCTTCAAACCTCACACACAGACAGTATCTACAATGAAGATAGACACTAGAGGGGAGCTACTGGCAACAGGGGTGAGTAATGACAGCCTCTCCTGAAGAATTTTATTTAATAATCAATTTGGAATAGATGACCTAGATGTGTCTTTGTTGAAGTAAGAGGAGAGGGTGAGTGGGGGTGGATGAGGAGAGGGGGGGGGGGGTTATGGGAGGGAAATTACTGTGTTGTGTATTGAGTTGGTACCAATGAAGTCTGTATTTACAAATAGTTATGGCTTTAACAAGATTCTTTGGTCTCATCAAACTTGTTTTGGATTTCAAGAAAAAAAGGGAATAGAAGAAATAGCATAGCTGAAGTAAAAGGACGAACCTTCCAAAATCGGGTTTATTAAAGGGTGTGAAGACTCACGCAAAAAGAAACGTCTAATCTGACCTAGTTTCGAATGAGGTGTAACAGAAGTGTTAGACACCACCATCGATCCGAGAAAATACGCACACAGCTTGCTACCGTCGGTAATTAGACACTAGTGTACAGTCAGTACATATAGCTGCGGTCAATAACCACAGCACAGTATACAAACAATACATCGATGGACATCTCAGGTCCAGCTAAAGATAACACGGTATCACGTTTCATCACTGTCTGCATTATGTAGCGACAAGCAGAACACCTCACTTGCAGGCTAAACTTGCAAGATAAGTTTTGGGTAGATGTAAATGTGGCTAACTTTTCAGAAAACAAATTAAAGAAGAAATAAACATTGTAGAGTTTGGTTGCCTTAGTTGACTCTTTGCTGTTCCTCTAGGGTGAGGATGGTACTGTGTTCTTCCTGAGCATCGGAGACGGCTTCTCCCCCATTGGATTTATAGAGACTCCTGGACCAGTATCTAATCTTACCTGGGCACCAGGGTATCACGTAAGTATAATTCTCTACAATTACTTGGTTGTGTAGGCTTGGCAATTCAGTTTCATCAAGGAGAAGAAAGAGCATGGTGGACTTATGGATGGAAGGAAAGCAAGGGGGGGGGGGGGGGGTAGGTAGAGAAAATGAACTTAGCATCATTGAGTTATTTCTTAGGTACAGAAACGTGTCAACTTGCATTACAGCGGATGTGGGGTTAGGCCCTTTGTGAGCATGGAATTGATTTCGTGGGCCACAGCAATTTTTTCCCCAATCCACAAGTTGCAACACAATAAAATTAGCCACATCTGTTACAAAATTGAACATTTAATATTGTATGAAATGTAGAAAAGGTGATTGGTGTAAACATGATTACAAGTTTTACATGCCTGTGGCATTGTCTGTCTGTTATGTTTACATATCCTATCACAAGTGAGCACTACATACCAACTCCCCATTGTATGCACATTTCCCCACGCTGTAATGCTCCACGGGCCACATTAATAGAGTTTTAAGAAACCTTGCGTGCCACAGAAAATTTGCCTGCAGGCCTCACTATGTACTGGTGAAGGTTAGACAGACACCACAAAAAAAAAAAAAATGGCAATGTAGAAACTATGTACATCTATTCACAAGACAGAATTTATGTACTTACTGATTGAAAAATTATTCGAAATTTGTTAGCAACTGAAAACTGTTCAAACTGTTAAAGCACTTTGTAGTTATAAAATCAACTTTTCATTTTCATTTTTATCTTCAGGAGAAGAATACCTTACTCATATTTTGTTCCAACGGAGAGATTATGGAAGTGGAAGCGCCAGAGCCGGGCAAATATGACACCTCAAAGACATTCAAAATAGAAGGACTAGTATCAAGGAGGATGACCTTTAGAAGCATCAAGTCAAGACTCAGGGTAAGGTTATAGAGACAAGTTAACTCTTGTTACAAGAATATACAAACTTATATGCTATGTAATAAGCCCCAGAGCCCGGTAAATATGACACCTCCAAGACATTTAAAATAGAAGGACTAGTATCAAGGAGGATGACCTTTAGAAGCACTAAGTCAAGACTCAGGGTAAGGTTATAGAGACAAGTTAACTCTTGTTACAAGAATATACAAAATTATATACTATGAAATATGTAGAAAAATGAGTCAAAACTGTATAAAGAATTGTCACTGAAGCCTTGACATACTGGTAAAGATCTTTGCTTTGTAGTAAAACACCTAAACTTGCCGTTTGTTTTTTAAAATACAAACTAACCCCAAAAACAGACATGCTAAAAGTCATTCAATTTAGTTTTGAGACTCTGCCTTTCATATAAGCATACTTCCTTCTTTTTAATATGAAGCCCATCGCCACGAGTTTCTACAGTGGACTAACATGAACTTATGATAAATGATGGGTACCTCAATTTCTAAGACCATGACTATTTTTATACAACTGTACGACACTGTTTACCATTAAACTTGAAGTCCGCTGCACACCGTTTTCATAGTACACTTGATTCCAGATGTAAAATTAGGTAACTTAGGTAAACCACTGGGTTCTGAATTTTAAATTATGTAACTGTTCACTCCACCCAATGACACCTCAGTCATTCATACAATTTTAGCCAGCAACTATGTACAATGTAATGTGAATAAGACATACATTTAGAGTTCTCCTTTATAAAAGCTCATTTATATACAGAACTGCACTTTTTAGATAATGTGGAGTATTGTAGCCTTTGTTATAATCTTTGTAACCTTTCAATCTGTGCTTATTTGATATTTGCTACCAAATGTTTTTTTTTGTACTAGCTGTGACCTCACTTTCTTAATTTCTCTTTTTTTATTGTTTTCATTTCCTTTCTCACATTTTACTCCTATGGTTCCTACTTATATATTGCTTGAGATTTGTACTGGAATAAAAAATAAAGAAATAATAAAAAACACTAAATGTTGTTAACTTAATTGGATCCCAATATCCTTATAAGCTTCCATCCATATGGGTCTAAAACCACAGTGGCTTTCCATTACAGGTGTTTACGATAGTTTAAAAGAGTTGTGTATTTAGGACATGAATATGATTGACACTTAGGCAGTAGATGCAAATACAAGATAATAAATTTCCATAACGTCACAAGAGGTTTAAACTTTACAACGTCGTAGTGCTTTGTAATACTCTCATTGTTATTATCTCAATTTTTGCTATAACATTTCCGACTTTTTTTTGCTTCAAATTATCCAGAGAGAGGAGGAAGAGGCAAGGAAGAGAGAAGAGGAAGAGAAGAGGAGACAAGAGGATGAACGTAAGAGACAGCTGAGGAGACAGAGAGGACTGGACAGCGACGACGAGGAAGAAAAGAAAGGTATGTTGAATGAAACGGATAAATATCGTGTGTTTCTCAGATCTGGTTCGTATCAAAGATATGAAATATTCATAATTCTTAATATTGTGAAGGTATGTTGTAGGGCATAATGCATATCGTGTGTTGCTCAGATCAGGATCGTGTATGCAATATTGATTATTCTTAATATTGTGAAACAATGTGGAGGTATGTTGCACGGCCCGGATAAATATCGTGTGTTTCTTGGATCTGGATATGTATGGAAGGTATGACATACTCATAATTCTTAATATCGTGAAGGTATGTTGCAGGGCTTGATAAATATCATGTGTTCCTCAGATCTGGATATGTATGGAAGGTATGAAATATTCATAATTCTTAATATTGTGAAACAATGTGGGACAAAACGGACAATATTCAATGCTGTGTCATTTATTCTAGACCAGGACAAAGATATCGTTCCCTGTTTTCGCGTACTGACGAATGTTAAAAAAATAAATTCATCACAGTCAAAATCATTCACTGATTAGCTAGCAACTGAATATTTCATCAAAAATAATACCTTTTATAAGTTTTAAGTTACAGACAGCAAATTATATTCTATTGCCGTTATAAATGTAAAGGATGTATAACAGTTCTAAGGGCATATAGATGTATCAAAAACATTGGTCACTACGTAAAACAAAATAAAATAATATGCATACTCGTAACAAGGGACGCTATGACAGAGTCATCAAGTTCTCTGCAGATCATTACATTATCAGAGCTGTGTTCGCTGGTCACATCTGTCTGAGATTTTCTTTTTCTTGTTGTTTTTTTGGTCCTTTTAATAGATGAGGAGAAGGAGGAAGAAGATGAGGAACCAGAATCCCATTACATCCCAGATGTTCCCAGTCCTATCCTCTTTGGTGTCTACTCGCCTCATGATCCCAATACATTCTGGGTCTCCATGGTATGAAAATACAATTCCTTTTTGTTGTCCATGACAGGATTGCTTTCACAAATCATATGTTACTTTTTACGTTGTAGCTAATGTGTGGTGGAAAATGGTTATGTAAATGTGTGTGGCCGTCATAGTTGAAGTTCTTACTCATAAACTATAAGTAGGGAAAAGAGGGGGTGGGGGTCTCAGTTTGAATTTTGCAATTTTATTTGTGATTGAAATACTTTGTCAAATTGCTGCCATTTAACAGACAAAGATTTTTATCTATCAAGTAGACAATGATTTATTCCATTGGTTATTTTTTTTAGCATGACACATTTACTTTATTTTCGTTATATTATTCTTAATTCTTAAATATGTTATTCTCAAGTTTTTATTTTTTTTTCAATCTGCAGGGAGATTTTGATGCTGGTTATCTCTACGAGTGTAAATTCTTCGACGATCAGGAGAAGGCGATGATGATCAAAGCCAGCCAAGAGGAAGCTATCAACGAACCAATCAGATCAGTCGCTGTTGTAGACAGCGACGACGTCCCCATCAGAACCATCAGCTTTACGTGAGTTCTCAAGTTTCATTAGAGTGTATTATAATATATGGGTGATGCAACCCAAACATTGGGAGGAACTAGTTAATGCTACTAAAAGCAGCCACATACGTTTGTGTGAAAATCAAATTGGCTGTGGGTTTTGTTAGGCAGAAATGTAGTTAATACTCTTGGCGCCCTTTGAAGAATATTCGAGGTAGTGAGAAGCTAAAAAAACATCTCCCTGGAAGAGAATCTGACCTCACCTCAGCCAGCCATGCCTCAATCTTACAATCTACCATCTAGCCTAACAAGATTGGGAGGGAGGGTAGGGTTTTGAGGGGGGGGAAGAGTCAATTTCCATGCCATATGGGATAAAAGTAATAAATTGCATTCTCATTTTCATAGTATATTTAAGGTAAAGAAAAGGCAGCCCAGTGACATATCTGTCCTGAGCCTTACCTAGCTCTAGACACCCTTGCCTCTTGTCTACCATGTTTCCTGGCTCCCAAGGGCCCCAACTTCATGCCCTCAGTCCGCCATCTATGATTGCCATATATTCATCTGCCACCTCTTGCCACTTCCACCGCCATCTTCTTATTCTCTCCTTACAGACACGATGGCAAGTATGCCATCCTGGGTATGGAGAATGGCGTCATAAGAGTACAGACCGTGGAAGCCAAGGAAGAAGATGAGAACGACCGCCAGCCTAACTTGAACCAGGCAGATCTGTCCAGTCTGACCAATTACTGGATGTTGAATGTCCACGATAACAACTACGGCAGCATAACCACCCTCGTCCCCAGCTTCGACGACAGACACATCTTCTCGTCCGCTGCCGACGGAAACTTCTTCGTCTTTACCATGATGACCACGGAGCAAATCGAAGAGGCACAGGCGGTTGCGAAGGCCAAGATTCCTTCTGCTAGGGTAAGTCTTTTTTATTTTGGCCTTTTCCTGGAAATATAATTAGTTATGATTGCTTGATGGGTCATTAAGTGATACAAAATTAAATCTGGAGAATTGTTACAAAAACTAAATTGTTTGCTGTAATGGGACACAAACCATTGACCTCAGGTTTACATCTCTTATACTCTATTATTGAGCAAAATTCTCCTTTACCCTTTCTTGGTTTTGTCCAATGGAACTGGGTGTTTTGCTTTGTTGCAGGCTATGTAAAATACTATGGTTCCCCCAACCCCCTCCTCCACCCCCTACTCCCCTCGTCCTCCTATTTGAAAATACAGTGATCAGGGATTATTCATATTATGGGTGGGTAGCTCCGATGGTAGAACACAATACTTCATTAGGTGACTGATTTAACTCTTCTAGCCTAATATTCCTTTCTTCTTTAACAAAAGGCTTCATGTGGACTTTCAAATATTTACCAACAAGAGGTTGCAAGTGCAAACTGCAAAGGAGAAAGTGGATTAATATCAAATTTGAGAATCTCACCAAATTGGTATAAAGCATCATCATTAGCATTCTCTACATCTATGGAATTTCAGTGAATCATGTAATATAAACTTGTTTACTCCTTCTTCTGTTTTTTTTTTTTTAATCCATTTTGTAGAAAGATGACGAGTTGTTACGAACGGTGGATATCGAGAGTAAGGACCACTACAGCATCGAACTCGAGAAACAGCAGGCAGAGTATGACAAGATGATGAGACTAGCTGAGGAGAAGAAGACAGATGTCAGGAGAACCATTGCTAAACTCAGGAGGCAGTTCAAGAAACTCTTGGAGAAAAACCAAGAGTTGCCTGGAAAACTGCAACTTGAAAGAAAGGTCAGTAAAATGACTGATTTTGAAAAAAAAAAAGATCTGAAACTTTTTGTGATCTGTTGTAGAACCCCTCTCCCCCCCCCCCCCTCCCTCCCCCATCTATGCAAATATTAGCATCGAAGGATTATTTAGCAAAATTCGTTTGTTAAACCATAACAGATGTGGTAAAAATACAGTGGTCAGCTTTTCTCTAACAAATAACCATTTGCAAGCTATGAATAAAACCCAAAACTTGATTGTGAAGAAATTTCTGTAGGTCGTGTGAGTTTCATAGACGTCTGAAAATTTATTGACAGTTTTCGGAACTTTTTGATTAAGGTTGATGAATTTATTTGTTAATACAGTTCAGCCTAGTCTCATATGTTCTGAACTTTGAATTGTTACACAAGCTTTTTTGGTGGGGGGGGGGGGGGGGTTGAACTGTTTTAAGTGTTTATCTCATTTCACCCTTGAACAAACAATTTGATTACCCCCCCCCCCCTTGCTGCAAATGAAATGTTGGGGTCTGGTTCATCGTGGATTAGTCCTCGTGGAATTCCTGAGTTGTGTGCTTAAAAGTATGTGGACCTGTCATTGTCAACTTGCCTAATGTCTATGTATATCCTTACCAGGCATTAAGGTTGTTATTGTCATTAAATACGGCTTATTGCGTGCAGCTAGTCATCATATATTTAGTTTCAACTGACAGATATAAACATATGATTATATTAGACAACTACACCAGATGTTTGAGTTCATCTGAGCACTACTTCATGGAACATATTAGTTATTATAAGTCCAGTCTCCTCCTAAGCAAATATTAGCATAAAACGATAGTTTAAAGCTTGGTTGCTGGTAGTCTCGAAATAAACAGATGTCCAAAAACCTCCACGTCGCTTCAGTGAATCTTCTATATCATTAGTGAATTGTGATGTTGATAAAAGTAGAAGTGAAATGAAACCATCTGCTTGAGGTTTGTAATTGACCTATGGAACAGGAATGGAACTTGACTCAATTGACAAATGTCTAACTAAATAAGAGTTGTCTATAATAATAATAATAATAATCATAACAACAACAACCTAGGCTTCCTTTGTTTTCTTCTTTCAAGAGAGAAGATGTATATCACTGAGACGTTTCTTCCTAATTACCTTAATGATTGCGTGTCTAATAAACAGCTTCATGGCATTATTTGTCTTGGTTTTACTGACCTTTAACAATCGTACCATTCAGAAGTAAATCCCCATTAAATGAATGGGAGTATATACTCACTTGATATCGACTATCTCAAATACTTCAGATTATGCCTTTATTGACACTTGTAGAATCTGTTTTAGTGATTGTTAAGCATTTCAAACTTTGCCCAAATTTGGAAATCGATGCTTGTTATTAGGGACCAACGATTGTAGTTTTGTTATATGTCAACAAAACATGCCATAGAAAGATATCTAATATTTATAATTACCTCAGGAGTTTGAAATGGACCCTGGCATCCGGCGAGAATTGGAGAGGCAGACCAAGGACAGGATAGAACTGGTCCATAAAGAGCTGGCCTGGGAAGCTGAGAAGCATCGCATTGCCCTGGAGAAACTTCAACAGAGGTAATTTATTCATGATCTCACAATTTAAACATTTGGACATGGAGTTGGGTTAGTTTTCTTTCGTTTTCTTTTGGTGTAAGAAGTGGAAGTCCGAGTTTTCCAGTGAGAACAAATCTTTCATACTGAATTCATAAATGTACATGTACATAGATATAAGAAGCACTCTTCTCTCAAAGTGTGTCTTTAAAATGCAGAGTAATGACAAAAGCAAAAGTAGACAAGTCAGCCAATTCATCAGTTTATTTATTATTATTTATTTATTTTATTTTTATTAATGTTTTTTATTGATTGATTGATTTTTTATTTTTTTTATTGACTTTTTATTTTTTTTATTTTTTTGTTTACATTTTATTTTGAAGTCACAAGTTTATTTGATCTAGACATGTAATGTATTTGGAATGCTGTTCAAATCTTACTGCACTTTCAACTAGTGCATATATACAACACTCTGACTGCCCATGAACAAGTCCCAAACTTATGCTTTGTGAGAAACCTACATTGTAAGAGAATAGACAAGCTGAAAACACAACATTGAAACATAAAACAATGAAATATGAATCACTTCTTTAATGTGCCTTATCTTGTCCAGAACCTTCCAACACATACAAACACAGGTAAACAACAAGAACCACCCAAATTCCCAATGTAATGAACATATAAACAACCTCAAAGTCTAAAAACCAACAAACTTTCACCAGACAAAGACACGCTACTTTGGTGACCGTGTCACCATAGGGGTGAACGCTAAAAATGGGGTAACCTATACAGCTTGTCAACTTCTACAGCTACAGAGAGTATACGGGCAATGGCTTTCTCTGATATACCTACATGAATCAGGGTTGGGAGCGGGTTGGGGGGGGGGTGTGGAGGGAATTATACAGGTGAAACTCTGACATCTATTTCTAACCCATTGCGATGTTGAAAGTTTGTGTTGTATTTGTTTTTTTTCTTTATTTATTTTTTTGTTTACTGTATTTGATTTTCCTTTCTTACAGGTTCAAAACAGAACTGGAATTTGAAAGGGTGGTAGTAGTCTCCATAAAATCTTCCCACCAAGTGGCGACTTACCGTACGACCGAACTGAGTAAGGAGTTTCACGTACTCCGTGAAGAGATGAATCGTAAACCCACCATGGTCTCGGAGAAGGCCTTGTCTCGAGAAGCTACTCAGGATTCATTCGGAGGAGACCCCAAGCTATCTCAGTCTAATTCTGACGCAGCTCTAACAACTGGTGAGTCAGAAATCATTTATTGTATTATAATGTCATCGTCATTAATCTACTAATGACCAGCCATATGGACGAGTTGATAAAGACATTTGCATCAGAAGCAATTAGACCTAACATCTGGGAGGTTGCCTGCTCCAGCCCTGGCTAGCTGAAGTGAGGAAACCATGGTTTTCCACATCTTAAACGGTCTAATTTGAAGGGGAAAAACTTCAATCAGCAAATACTGTGAATTGAATAGCCTCCTGATGTGAATTGTACTAAGTTAAAAGGCATTTGGCTTCTCCCGTATGCATGTGTGGCTGTTCAGCTTGGTAAAATAACTGCCTTGCGGTCTGATATTGTTATAACAATAGCCCATTGTTTAACATTGTTGTAAATTTGAATAAAGATGAAACAATGGAAAAGATAGATGAGAGCATTTACTGATTCAGTCAATCAACAGGTTATATTTTAATTCATACATTGTCTGACCGTCGACCAAGCTATGAAAAAACTGGGTCGTGAGATTGGCTCTTACACTTTTTCACACTTTTATTTGAAAACGTGACTGGCTTGTAGGAGAGATATTTGTTGTGCATTATTTGTTTTGGACCCAGGTAGACCCTATAAAACAGAAATAGATGAATCATGTTGATGGCATTAACAATTTACTTTCAATTTACTTATTTTAATTATTAAACAAGTGCTTGGTCAGTAAAACAAGTTTTTAGTCACTGTGACCTTTTCCTTTTAGAGATGCATGGAGCTAAGAAGCCAACCCTACTGACTGGTAGACTAGGTGAGAAGGTGAACCAGGCTCTACAGAAGGCAGAGAAAGCCAAGCAGAAGAGACTAACCCGTCAGAAACAGGTATGATCATTGGAAATGTGTGTAGGGTAATGTCTATGATGAGGATCATAAGAGAGGATCATGAGAGAGGATCATGAGAGATCAGAGAGAGGATCATGAGAGGATCATGAGAGATCAGAGAGAGGATCATGAGAAAGAATCATGAGAGAGGATCATGGGAGAGAATCATAAGAGATCAGAGAGAGAGAGGATCATTAGAGATCAGAGAGAGAATCATGAGAGAGGATCATGAGAGATCAGAGGGAGGATCATGAGAGATCAGAGAGAGGATCATAAGACAGGATCATGAGAGATCAGAGAGAGGATCATGAGAGAGAATCATGAGAGAGGATCATGAGAGAGAATCATGAGAGATCAGAGAGAGAGAGGATCATGAGAGATCAGAGAGAGGATCATGAGAGAGGATCATGAGAGAGGATCATGAGAGATCAGAGAGAGAGAGGATCATGAGAGATCAGAAAGAGGATCATTAGAGAGGATCATGAGAGAGGATCATGAGAGATCAGAGAGAGGATCATGAGAGATAATCATGAGAGAGGATCATGAGAGATCAGAGAGAGGATCATGAGAGAGAATCATGAGAGGATCATGAGAGATCAGAGAGAGGATCATGAGAGAGGATCATGAGAGATCAGATAGAAAATTATGAGAGAGGATCATGAGAGATCAGAGAGAGGATCATGAGAGATCAGATAGAAAATTATGAGAGAGGATCATGAGATCAGAGAGAGGATCATGAGAGATCAGAGAGAGGATCATGGGAAACAGACATTTGTGTAATGTTTTGTCTATGATGTGATAGTTACTAGAGAGAGGGTCATGTGAGAGGATCATGGGAAATCAGAGAGAGGATCATGAGAGAGGATCATTAGAGAGGATCATGAGAGATTAGAGAGGATCATGATCGAGAGAGAATCATGAGAGATCATGCAAAACAAAGATTTCTTAAATGTTATGTCTATAAATAGAGAGGGTAATGTGAGAGGATCATAAGAGATCAGAGAGAGGATCATGAGAAAGGGTATTGAGAGAGGATAATGAGAGAGGATGATGAGAGATCAGAGAGATGATCATGGGAGAGGATCATTAGAGAGGGTCATTAGAGAGCATCATGAGAGACCAGAGAGAGGATTATGAGAGAGAATCATGAGAGAGGACCATGAGAGGATCATGAGAGAGGATAATCAGAGAGGATAATCAGAGAGGATCATGAGAGATCAGAGAGATGATCATGGGAGAGGATCATGAGAGAGGGTCATTAGAGAGGATCATGAGAGATCAGAGAGAGGATTATGAGAAAGAATCATGAGAGAGGATAATGAGAGAGGATTATAAGAAATCATAGAGAGAATCATGCAAAACAGACATTTGTGTAATGTTTTGTCTATGATGTGATAGTTACTAGAGAGAGGGTAATGAGAGAGTATAATGGGAGTTACCAGAGAGAGGATCATGCAAGAGTATCATGAGAGAGGATCATGAGAGATCATTGAGAGGATTATGAGAGAGGATCATGAGAGATTAGAGAGAGGATCATGATCGACAGAGAATCATGAGACAGGATCATGAGAGATCATGCAAAACATACATTTGTAAAATGTTTTATCTATTACTAGAGAGAGGGTTATGAGAGATCAGAGAGAGGATTATGCAAAACAGACATTTGTGTAATGTTTTGTCTATGATGTGATAGTTACTAGAGAGAGGATCATGAGAGAGGATCATGAGAGATCAGAGAGAGGATAATGGGAGATCAGAGAGAGGATCATGCAAAACAGACATTTGAGTAATGTTTTGACTATGATGTGATAGTTACTAGAGAGAGGATCATGAGAGAGGATCATGGGAGAGGATCATGGCATATTAGATAGAGGATCATGAGAGATTAGAGAGAGGATCATGATCGAGAGAGAATCATGAGAGAGGATCATGAGAGATCATGCAAAACAGACATTTGTAAAATGTTCTGTCTATTACTAGAGAGAGGGTCATGTGAGAGGATCATGTGAGATCAGAGAGAGGATCATGAGAAAGGATAATGAGAGAGGATCATGCAAAACAGACATTTGTGTTATGTTTCGACTATGATGTGAAAGTTGCTAGAGAGAGGATCATGAGAGAGGATCATGAGAGATCAGGGAGAGGATAATGGGAGATCAGAGAGAGCATCATGCAAAACAGACATTTGTGTAATGTTTTGACTTTGATGTGATAGTTACTAGAGATAGGGTCATGTGTGAGGATAATGAGAGGTCAGATTGAGGATCATGTGAGAGGATCATGAGAGAGGATCATGAGAGAGGATCATGAGAGATCAGAGAGAGGATCATGAGAGATTAGAGAGAGGATCATGATCAAGAGAGAATCACTAGAGAGGATCATGAGAGATCATGCTAAACAGACATTTGTAAAATGTTTTATCTATTACTAGAGAGAGGATCATGAGAAAGGATAAAGAGAGAGGATCATGCAAAACAGACATTTGAGTAATGTTTTGACTATGATGTGATAGTTACTAGAGAGAGGATCATGAGAGAGGATCATGGGAGATCAGAGAGGATAATGCGACAAAGACATTTCTGTAATGTTTTGTTTATGATGTGATAGTTACTAGAGATAGGGTCATGTGAGAGTATCATGAGAGATCAGAGAGAGGATCATAAGAGAGGATCATGAGAGAGGATCATGAGATAGGATTATGATATAGGATCATGAGAGAGGATCATTAGAGATCAGAGAGAGGATAATGAGAGAGGATCATGAGAGATCAGAGAGGATCATGGGAGATCAGAGAGAGGATCATGCAAAACAGACATTTCTGTTATGTATTTTCTATGATGTTATAGATAAAAGAGAGAGGGTCATGTGAGAGGATCATGAGAGATCAGAGAGAGGATCATGAGAGAGGATCATGAGAGGATCATGAGAGAGGATCATGAAAGATCAGAGATAGGATCATGAGAGATCAGTGAGAGGATCATGGAAAACAGACATTTCTGTTATGTTTTGTCTATGATGTGATAGTTACTAGCGAGGGGATACATGCCCTGTTTGTTTTGACATCAACTGTAGAACATTTTGCTCGATTTTCTGATTTCTTATATCTCACTTGGTATCATCAAGGACTTGCAGAGATCTATTTTGTTTTCACATATTTTCATAAATTCAAGAGGATGCTGTCAATTTTGGTCACACAGATGGCCAGTTTGTTCATCTGTTTCCATTAATCTCACATAACTCACCTTTCGCCCAAAGATGCAATGAAAGAACAATGAAAGTACTTCTCCCAGGTCTCCTTGACAAAATGATTTGTCAGAGAGAAGAGTCTAACATGATTTTCATCTATGACTGATGTATGTATGATTGTTTGATTTCAGTGGGAAGAGTTACGATCCAGCAAACCACCAGAGGATCATGAAGACCCCGCAGACGTCCAGGCGATCAAGGAAGCTCAAGAGAACATGGGGGACTTCAAACTGAAGACGGCCAAGGACTACGTAGTACCGGAACATTTGAGGATGAACGCTCTAAAGAAGAGAAATCAGCTGTTGGTTCTGGAAGAGCTGGTGAGACAATAGAAAATAACTTTTGTTTATTGTTAATTTACATATTGTTTCAGCTTTTCATGACCAAAATTTCACTTCAAGCAGATTTAGGTAAATTAACTAAAACTAGTCTAATCTTCTGTACCAACTTTCTGAAGCTTGTCTTCTTGTCAATAGGTGCAATTTATGGAAGGAGAGGCTCTCCAACTGGCATTCGAATTATTTGATTTTGATTTATTTGATTTTCCACAGATAATAAATATATACATGTGGAGGGAAGTCCTCTAAAAAGCCAATTCAGGCTTAACAAGGTAAAGGACTCCCAAGAAAGAAAGAAAAAAAAAGAAAAAAAATAATTACACTCTGAAGTTTCATTAACATTTGTGAACTTTATGTAACATGTCATTAACAGCAGTAAGATATATGTTAAATCATCCACATAACCATTAACATCAGTAATATTAACATCAATCATCCACATATTAAAGTAATATATTATATTTATAATAGATGCATGAGTACAAGATGGAGTTCAACCATAGGGTACTCGCTCTCCGTGATAAGAAGATTAACATCATCGAGAAGATTAAGAAGTACCTGGATGATATCAGTGAATTACAGGAAAATATTGCTCAGGACCAAAGAAAGGAACTCCCAGCATGCCCCACTTTACAACCTATGGAAGTACCAGAAAGGTGAGAAAGTTATATTTGAGAAAAGCTTAACACAAAACTTCACTGTATTTTTCATAATTTAGTTACTACGGCAACCATTTGTTATTACCGACCCCATAATCAAACAAAATACTTTTCAGGGGTGAAAAAAATATTTTTAGTAACTACAATTATTCTATTTATTGGAAACTTATACAATTTTAATGTACACTGATTTTAATTTTTTTGGTATGATGTTGACCTTATCATGGAATTGACCATTTGATATGTGATTTTGCTTTCTCCTTTGATGAATGTTAGCATAGTTTGAATAAAAAGTTTGATTTTTTAAAGACTGTTAGTGGTTATTATAATAATGAAATGATATTAGTACAGATGCCTTTATGGGTGATAAAGTGTTACGCTCAATGGACCAACCAGTTCACAGAAGAGGAACCCTTCTTACTGTTTATTTTAATGCAGTATGTCCATTAAATCTCTGCAGGAAATTTCAGTACACGAGAGAGACTCTGCTAAAGTTTAAAGAAGAAATGGCCCAGAAGAAACTGGAGGCAATTACTGGCCAAGGGGGAGGTGGATTCGGAGGTGGGTTTGGAGGCTTTGGAGGGGGCGGTGGAGGCCCTGCTGACAAGAAAGAGGTACGTAAGATGGACAATAGGTGTTGGGAAACTGTGGCACCCAGTAGGCTTGAGAAGCATTAAGATATAACATACTCTTGATTGTACACTGCAATATTGAAGCTTCTCCTGGCAATGAAATTTGAAGTAGAATTCTATTCTGATTCTTATTATACTTGATTAGTGACATTGTCTGCTCAATATTCATTCTGTGATAAAACAAAAAGGATGAGTCAGATGAGTAGGAGAAAGAAATGTATTCATCTGATGGTACTAAGATTCACTTCAAGCCTGCTGGGGTTAATTTGTGTCTGTATAATAACATTGAGAATATGGGGATCTACCTAGCCTACAAACTGGTAACATTCTTGCACTGCACCCCCAGTCATTGCAGTCAACATATTTTGTTCTGTTAATGAGAATGAATGGATGGATGGATTGATGAATGGATGAATGAATGAATAAATGAATGGATGGATGGATGGATGTATGAATGGATGGATGAATGGATGAATGAATGAATAAATAAATGAATAAATACGAAATAAAGAACCAACAGATGAATGTTTAAACCACCAGGGAAATGTTCTTAATTTGTTTCAAAGATTTGTGGCCATTTTAGCACATCTAACAACTTTTCATACAATAGTAGCTCTAACTAAAATCCCATGACCAGAATGTAACTTTCTAGGGACACAGATCATGCATACTTCATGCAAAAAAAAGTGGTAGATAATTTTTGGCTGATTATTGACCATATGTAACTTTCAAGATCTTTCATTCCCCTTTTTCAGCAAGCTAATGCAGCCACTCCGGCCTCTGGTAGGGTAAGATCCCGTATATCTCTACGGTCAGCCCAGGCGATGATGTCACCATCGGTCAGCCGTACCTCAGGAAACCTGTCGACCCTGGAGCAGCAGTTAGCAGCGGCTGAAGATATTCGACTCATCTATCGTCAAGATAAGATGCTACAGCAGATCAACGATCTCATCGCAAACTTTGATGCAGAGCTGAGAATGTTGAGGCACAGCAAGTTTAACCTGGACATTGATCTTAAGAATTCTGACTTGAGGTAGGTGTTATTCTTGACCTCCAGCCTTTATTAAATAAGACATGCTTTGTTCATGTAAGAAAATTCCACCAAATATGAAATTATTTGCACTAATAGATTAATGGTGTACCCACTACCTCAACTTGTCTTTTACTCTGTCCTTTATATTGCATCAAAATAGAAGGCAAAATTTAAAAAAAGTAAGGTGTGATCTTGATACCTTCAAAGTATTTTGTTATTTTTGCTGACATCTTGAAGAATGTTATTTTTTCCTAAATTTTCCTTCAGAAAAGTGACTTTGTTTGAAGAGCTGCAACTTCTTAAAGAGTTTGAGAAGAGAGAAAACGTCCTAGCAGAGAAAGTCGAAGCCAAGATTAAAGAGAAGACGGATATGTATTTGAAGGTAATCCGTTTTAATCTCGTTCTATTTGGACTCATGGGAGAAATTATCCTCATGAGAAAACATGATTAAGAACTGACGTGTCATGAACAACTTGGTACAGCAGGATGTCTAGATTCAACATATCTGTACTTTGGCAGGGTAAGGAATCTGTTTAGTACAGTCTCCTGCATACTTGTTCAGTCCAGTGGGTCAGTAGGTAATTGGTCAGTGCTGACCTTGTTACCTGATGCTACTTGGGATAATCTACATCTTTAGTTTACCTCTGTCACTAGCTTTGCTCCAGGCTGTCTAGATTCAGTATATCTTTACTTTGACAGGGTAAGGAATCTGTTTAGTACAGTCTCATGCATACTTGTTCAGTCCAGTCCTTGGTCAGTGCTGACCTCGGTACGGTGATGCTACTTGGGATGATTAACATTCTTTGTAAGACTGTTGTATGTGTGTATGTATGTATGTATGTATGTATGTATGTATGTATGTATGTATGTATGTATTTTAGATCCTTCTGCAAGCAGGAACTCGCGAATTAGCCTCATTGGCCTATCAAAGCCGCAAGCTGACCGAAGTCAGTCTCTTACATTCATATTTAACGTCCATGATTATGAATTGTCAATTGTCAACAACTCTGTAACTGGACAACACACATTAATCTTGGAGTGACTCGAACTCGGGACCTTATGATTGAAAGGCACTGTGGGACTGTTAAGGTCATACCCATGCATGATTCACAATAAGTTAAGATATAGCTGTAGCTGCTGTTTGGTAATGTTTCCATCATGATCTGAATAAAACATCAAATTAGAAATGTTTAGAACATAACTGATGTATGATATGTTCTAATTATTTGTAGTAACTTTGTGTGAAATTATCCAATGTTAAGAATATAACAGGATTTATTACTTTGTTGGTGTTGTATTGCGTTCCTGTACTACATCAAGTATACAAAGCAATACAGTGAGTTCTTTCATCTTCACTTTCAGTCTAGCATTAATTAAACCAATCATCCAACCTTTGTAATGTGTTGAGTTGGAATTACATCAGCTATTTTATTCTCCACGGAGGATAATACCAAGCTCAATGTCTAGTCCGGATCAGAAGATAAATCAAAATTTAAAAACCTTTTTGTTGCAAATAAATAAAATAAAAAACCCAGGATCTCAGACCAAGAGTCAAAATTTGCTTATAACCTTTTTTCTTCCGAACAAAGGTCGTGGAAATACAACAGAAACACGACGGCAAGCGCAAGGACATCGACAGATTGTCGGAAAAGGAGAAGGCCCTCTACGCCACCTTTCAAGCCTCTCTCGGGGAGAACAACAAATTTGCAGAATTTTTGAATAAAGTGTTTAAGAAGAAGATAAAAAGAGCTAAGAAAAAAGCACAAAATGAAGAAGGTAAAATTTTTAACAACTTGGTTGATCTTATCTTGAGTTAAATTAAAGAACCTTTATGACCGATAACTGATTCTGTTGACTTTCTTTCGTGTTATTGCTACAGTTCCCAGGCTACATCTTTCAGAAGGAAATAGTTATTTTTTTATATTTTTGATTTTCTATGTTTTATCTTTGCTATTTAATCATTGGAAACAGAGATTAAAAATGAAACTTTCAGATACATTTGACTTGGGTATATAAGGTGGTTAAAATCTCCATTAGTTAGCAGTTGATTCATATTTTGATAAGATGTTACTGGATTTTTAGTATTAGTTACCTTACTTTTACCCAATGTTTGTATTCATGCAAGGGATCTACCTATAATGCATATTAATTAACATCAATGTTTTATATCAGAGGTTTGCCTATGTTGTACCTAAAGCACCTGTACAGTTATCAATATCAAGTATGCTCGTTTCTGATGTTTAAAGGTTCGAATGACGACAGTGAGGAGAGTTCCGAGGAAGAATCTGATTGGTCGAGTGAAGACGAAGAGTCAGACGATGATGCTCTGGATGACTCGGTCTGTCCTCCTGGATGTGAACAGGTTAGAAGAAGGGAGGGGATAGGAGGAGATTAGGGGAAGAAGGGAGGTGAAGGGAGGGGATTAGGGGAAGAAGGGAGGTGAAGTGGAGGGGAGAAGGGAGGTAAAGGGAGAGGATTACGGGAAGAAGAGAGGTGAAGGGGAAGAGATTAGGGGAAGAAGGGAGGTGAAGTGGAGGGGATTAGGGGAAGAAGGGGGTGAAGGGGATTAGGGGAAGAAGGGAGGTAAAGGGAGGGGATTAGGGGAGGGGAGGTGATTAGGGGATGGGAAGAAACAGGAGAGAAATTAACAACTGAATGGATGTGAACAGGTTAGAAGAAGGGAGGTGAAAGGGAGCAGATTAGGGGAGAAAGGGAGTGAAGGGGAGAGGATTAGGTGAAGAAGGGAGGTGAAGGGAAGAGGATTAGGGGAAGAAGGGAGGTGAATGGGAGAGGATCAGAGGAAGAAGGGAGGTGAAGGGGATGGGATTAAGGGAAGAAAGGAGGTGAAGGGGAGAGGACATTAGGTTAAGAAGGGAGGTAAAGGAGAGAGGATTAGGGGAAGAATGGAGATAATGGGGAGGGGATAAGGGGAAGAAGGGAGGTGAATGGGAGGGGATTAGGGGGTGAGGGGAATGAAGGAGATTAGGGGAAGAAGGGAGGTTAAGGGGTTGAAGGAAATTTGGGGAAGAAGGGAGTGAAGGGGAGGGATTAGGGGAAGAAGGGACGTGAAGGGGAAGGGATTAGGGGGATAAGGGAGGTGAAGGTGAGGGGACGGGATGGGAGAGAAATTAACAACTGAATGGATGTAAACAGGTTTGAAGAAGGGAGGTGGGGGGGAGGGGAGGGGATTACGAGACGGGATGGGAGAGAAATTAACAACTGAATGGATGTAAACAGGTTTGAAGAATGGATGTGCTCTCAAGGTCATCCTGAGTTTTGCCACTTAAACCAGTCTTACAATGTCCTATAGATGGCAAGGAAGACTGAATCGATGGATGGTTTTAATTTATGTTTAGTTATTGACTTTTCCTTGCATTATATGTGTATGCCATACATGTTTTGCATTTGTGTAGTAACTTTGGGATATTGGCAAAGCATTTTGCTACGAGATACCAGATACATTTCCTGAAACATTCACATTTTTTTTTTGTCATGACAAGAAGTGTGGTGCTGTTTTAAATCATGACATTTGATCTTAGGTGATTATAGTCTGATAGATGCCAATTGTTATAATATAAAATGAACCATGGTGAAGTACACACGTATGAGAATTGCTAGTTACTGCATTAAATTTACAATTTGATTATCTTTTCTCTGTTTGTTGGGATCCGTCTATTTATGGTAAAGGAGCTCTTTGACAACACCTGTGCACTGCGGGAAAAGAGACTGGACATCGAGGAATTAATGGCAGAGGAAAAGAAGACAGCAGATGGACTGAAGAAGGAAGTCGATGCCTTAGTCAAGAAACAGAAGGTCATTGAAACAAACCTTAAGACCGCTGAGGCAGACCTCGAAGCATTCCAGGTACAGTTGGTATTACATTAAGACTGAGTCTTAGAGTAGAACCTTAAGACTGCTGAGGCAGACCTCGAAGCATTCCAGGTACAGTTGGTATTATATTAAGACTGAGTCTTAGAGTAGAACCTTAAAACTGCTGAGGCAGACCTCACAGCATTTCAGGTACAGGAGCCATTCTAAAACTCCACAGAGAGTCATGAAATGAAACATTATAAGCTCTGAAGCATCAAAATTGTTTTAAGTTAAGTCATCATAGGAACCTCTTTTAGTCCCTCTCAAAGGGGTGAATGAGTTGTAAACATAAAAATAAAATGCAACTTATCAGATGACATCAGCCTTGTTTACCACTTCATAGTCATCATCCCCATAGGAAATATTGTCAGGACAAAAGACATTGTGTACCCTCCAATGCAGTATTGGTGATGGAATGTTCCCCCCCCCCCACCATCTCTCCCCCTTTCTGTAATTATCACCATTTTGTTTTATGGCTTTATTAATCTGGTTTCATACATTTTGTGATCCATGAAAATGTTTTGATTTTCTTCCCAATCAGCTGGAAAAGCAGCAGAAGTTGAATGAATTGGATGTGGTGGTGACCCTACGGTTCCACCAGATTGAGTACATGGTCAACGGTGCCCTCCCTCAGGACCTCTCACCCTGCCTGGTATTCACCACTCAGTCCATTAGGAACCTGAAGAAGAGGATCCTGGAGTTGGAAGAAGAAAAGACTGCTCAGAAACAACATTACAAGTGAGAATGTTTCTGTCCTGGAACGTATTTGAATTTTTTCCAGGGAAGAAAAGGTGGGATTGGAGATGAGGGGTGGGGAGGTGAGAGGCAGGGGGGTTAGGGGCAGGGGAGGTGAGGTGAGGGGCAGGGGAGATGAGGGGCAGGGGAGGTGAGGGGGTTGTTTGAATCATCTTGTAGGATGTCATCAGGCTAATTAAAGAGGAAACATTCCAGAGCAACTACCACAGGAGTATGTCAGGTTAAGATATTAGCAGAAGAAAAGAGATTGAGAAGTGTGAAGTTGTGGGGGAGAGGGGTGGGGAGATGGGTGGGGGAGAGAAGGTTGGGAATTTGTTGTGTGAGTTGGAACTCAGACTGTGTCGTTGAACCATTCGTTAAGTGCTTGATGGTGGAAGGGAATCATAGAGAGGTTGGAGCTTCTATTTAAAGAAAAATAAAGAAAATCATAACAAAAACACATCTTCAAAATGATACACAGTTTCACTTGGGAGGAACTCATCTGAAGCTCCACATGTACCTTGTGTTAGAAGCATGTAAGGTTGAATTTGATTTGAATGAGAGAAGAGAATTAGTCTCATAAATTTTATTGAGGCCATGCTGGGTTTTAAAAGGAAAAGAAGATAGATTGTGGAGCGGCAGATAGGGCGGGGGTTAGGAAGAGGTGAGGGATGTGGGGGTGTATGGAGAGGGACCATAGACATGTGTTCAGCGGTACCAACCAGTGAGTGTTTTGTAAGGAATGACACACAAAGGAAAAGGAAAACAGCTAGAGGGTGGGCTATGAAGAGGGGGTTTAAAGAGGGGGGTATAAGGGGGGGTGAGATAGGACTTAAGATGTGAACTCTGATTCACTTATCAAATTGTATGAATAAATGAAGCCATTGGCGTCCACATAGTACCCATATAGTATTTATACACATAATCTAACTGTCGAAAAACTCTCGTGCTTGCTTGCAGAGAGCACCGTCAACAGCACATCCAACTGATCAAGGATCGAAGGCTGATGGAACAGAGAATCCAGGACCTGGAAGAGCAATGTAACCAAGCAATGAGACTCAAGTTTGGACAAATCATCGACCTGGATAAGTTAGAGACGGTGGGCGTGAACAGGAACATCGAAGAATTGAAGGAGAAGATCAGAATCGGTGAAATAGATAATGCCAAGGATCTGCAAAAGATGGATGTAAGCTGACAAATGTTGCACTTCATTTATATGATAACCAAAGATTAGTAGCATATAGGCTGGAAATTGGGGGAGGGGTTAGGGGTTGGGGAACTGTCCCAACTGAACTGACATTGATAGGAATTTTTTTTTTTTGGGGGGGGGGGTTATTAAAGACTAGATGTAGGGTATACTATAGAATATTCCAAAACTGTCATTTAGAACCAGGCTTCAACATTTTATTGTTGTTGATTAATAAATCTGTTTGCATTCTTTGAAAAGTGTCTGAAGACAGATATGTGAGAAAGGCAACCTTGAGGAGAATTCTTCTAAACACTTTTACCAATTTCTAGCAAATTAAAATTTGTGTAGTGCAAGTAATCTTTGAATGGGATTGTAGTGATTAGTCAATTCTGAAATCGTTCCATTTTAATTTTTGCTAGCAGTGTCTACATGTGCAATATTTCTGATGATGTTTGTTTCAGTTCAACATTCAGATTTGTCATCTTGATTTATTAAAATGGATACTACTATAACTTATTGATCATTTCCAATCAATTGTAAAAAACTGTCCAAAAGCTGTTACTTCAAATCTATACTTGAGGGCTCCTCTGGAAAGCAGTGCTTCTGCAGTGAGCAGGACTACCCTCATTAAAGATGACAATAATAAAAATAATAATAATAATAATACTTGATTTTTTCCAAAAACAAACTCAGGACAAGATCGATGGAAAGAAAGGGCGCATCACCGAACTGATCGAGGAGAACACCCATCGCCTCCAGCTGATGACGATGAAACTGGGAGAGAAGAAAGAACTGGAGAAAGCCCTGGATGCACGACAGACCAGCTTGGTAAGTGTAGCAGCACTGATAGCAATATGTCCTTAAATGATCTGCGAATGTATTTTTATGTATTTTAGATCCTCCTGCACGCAAAGAAGCCTCATTGGCTTATCAAAGCCGCAAGCTGACCCAAGTCAGTCTCTTACATTCATATTTAACTTCCATGATTATGAATTGTCAATTGTCACCAACTGTGTAACTGGACGACATACATTAATCTTGGAGTGACTCGAACTGGGGACCTTATGATTGGAAGGCACCGGCGTTAACCACTGAGCTAACACTCCAAATCACTCGTTCATTATTCCATCGCTGTCTTACTAAAACTCTGTTGTAAGTTATTAAGGTGTGATTAAGGCATTGGAATTAGAAATGCAAGCATTAAAGTCTAAATTTGGACACATATAATAGTCAGGGAGATAAAGATGATGACATTTTGACAACTTTGAAGCCCCACCTTCGGGGAAATTTGTGGATTTATTGTATGGCTGGACAAAATCAGATTGGGTTTTCAAACAGAGGACAATCTAATGATTTGATTTCTACGTGAAATTGTTTCACCAATAATTTTGCCCGCAGAAAGTGTCTTAAAGTTGTCAATTGGATTGCAACAAAATGTTAGGTTTAGATGGTAATCATTTGTTATAATGCTAATATTTATGTATCTCTCTGCTGATGTCATACACCAGTTATGGATCCAGAGTTTCTCAAATTGGGGCAGAGGGGGTGGGGGGAAGGGGGTGGGAGACACAAATTTGTCCTTAATGTAACTTATTATGATCATTATGTTTGTAGCTAAGTTTTAGTGCCAAAACAATTTCAAAAGGGAATGTAGATGTCCCAGGGCTACTCCCTGTATCCAACCCAGTGAACTACCCAAAAGTTATAATTCCTTTGAAAATGTTTAACCTTTCATGATAAGTTTTTGAACAAGGTGATTGGTATTTGGGATAAAAATTCTTATTGATTAATGTTCAAAATGATTAGAAAAGAAATCAAATTTTGATCTTAATAGCCTCAAACAAGTATCTGTTTCATGGTTAAGAGTACATAAGCAGGGAGCCAGTACTGCTTTGAAGAAAGCTATCTAAGGAACTACTGAAAGCTTGGTTTGTTTTTAAGATCAATCTCGTTTGATTTTATTTTGCAGATGTATCTTTCCGAAGTGGTAAATTTGTTTATATGCATTTCGTTGTTTTGTACGTTTTTCAAAATTGTGTTCTGTCAAAACTTGCATTTGACTGGAACCCAGCTTGATGAAATCATTGTGCACATTGCAAAGATCAAATTGTGTTGCTTTTAAGTTCTGCAGCAGTTTTTTCCACTTTGTAAATTCATGATTTTTGCTAGTTGTGTTTAGTACGCGATATCTTCTGCCACATGCATACATGCAGTCAAGTTGCATTAGTGTCACAAGAGTTGGTCAATATGCTAAGAAAAATGTTGTGTGTTTCTGAAGCAAATATCAGCAGAGGTGTGTGACCCATTTACAGTACTCGTGTACACTCAACATTGATGTACTGATGATTTATAGCAATGGTGAATACATTCAGGTATCGACCTATCTATAAAAGTAACATCAAGAAAAAACAGGTTTGGCAAATGATTTCTGACAGTAGTTATAGATAGGTGATAAAAGATTAAACTACTTAATTCCTGCCCTTTGCAAGCTCCTACCACACCCCTCCTTACCCACCACTCATGCCCCTCCCTCACTCCCCAAAACTGTACATTGAAATCAAAGTTGGTTCCAAGTTCCTTCTTAAACATTTGCTGTTCAGGAGCATACATGGTTATCAGTCAGTGTGAGTTGTTCAAAGATTGGTGTAGCTTAGATAAAAGAAGAAGAAAAAAAGCATAAATGATTAATTGCTCTAGAAAATAAAACAGAAACAATTGTGGTGCACTATTAGATACAGTAAATAATTAAAGAACCAATGGCCAGGGGAAAAAAAGTTTCCCTCATATGTGGGAGAGGAGAGTGTGTGAATTGATGCAAACATTGAATATAGTTAGTTTCTCATTTACGTTAAATTCTTCCAACTGGCTTCTGTTTAAAATAGTCTTGCTTTTATCATGCTTAGGCTTTATAATTGTACATCTTTATGCTGCACAGCTGTTTCAATTTAGTGTTGGTTATGTAATCTGATCACAGCCAGTCTTCACAATTTAAAAAAAAAAATTATATATTTATATATTTATTTATTATTTTTTATAATTCATTGTAGTTGCTTCAACAAGTTAAATTTTCTTCTAATTTTTTTTTTTTTTTTTAATTGTTTTTCTTGTGCTTCTGTGACTTTTGTTAAATTTATGAAGCAAGCATTTCTCTCTTTTTGTTAATATTTAGCTACGTTTACAGTTTAGCATTTTTTACTTCTTTGATCTTTTCATGCCCACTCTTTTCATATTTTGAATTCTGAGTAGCTTTCATGTACAACATATTTTGTTGTCAATATTGCGTTATTTTGTTTTCTTGTTTATTGTACATTTCTTTTGTCCTTACTATTTTCATTGTTTCCTTGTTTACTTTCTGCGTATTGTCTTGAAATTGTTATCAGTTTCCAACAATGGCTCGTTTTAGAATAAATCAAGCATTGATCATGTAGCTATCGATATTGAAACACAAAAGAAATGTATTTCACTTCTTATTAGAAAACAAAGGATCCCCATTTTGTAAATTCATGAAAATTTGTAGAACTTGAGGAAACATGGAAGTACTTCTACATATATCCATTATGATTTAATTTCCAGACCAGGCAAATTGTCAAAACATTACCGTAACAGGTGATGATGTTTGCATACTGTTATGCTGCTGTTTTAAGAAGTGAATTAATTAACTTAATATCTGTCTGTCCTATTTCTGTTGCAGTGAGGTAACTTCACAACCATGAAAGCCTAGGTTTATTGTAATACCTTAGGGAATTAAATGAAAACAAATAAAATGAAGTGAAATGAAATGAAATGGAATACAATAACTGAAATTTTATATTTTATAATTTTATGTATGGAGATGGGAGAAATTAAATTATATACGGTTGTGTATGTAAACAACAGTTTTCCATAGCATCCTTGTATTTGAAACTTTAACCGGTCCAACCATTACTGGAGAAATCTTGTTTTTTATTACATTTTTTTTAATACTGTTTGGAGTTGGAATGCTTTGATATTATCATTTTTAATATTTATTTATTATTCTTTCCCCACTCTGCTAGGGAGGTGAGTACCAAGGCAGTAGGAAAGCAGACACTGTTGAAAGAAAAAGACTTATCCAGTTGGTTCAGGTAAAAATCAAATATTCACTTGTTCTATATCATTTTTTTTTCTGTAAATATATTCTTGGAAAGATTAGGAAATTTATATGTCACCTGAACCCCACTCGATGAAATGCTACATAAAATAGAACATTAACGTGACGACTACTAAGTTAATATTCTGAATATGCCACCTACCAAGAACGTACGAACAATAATATTAAAAAAGGAAAATAAAGGTTTAGAAAGACGTCTGCAATGATAATGGCACAGACCACATACTCATATTATCACTTTGTGAAATCAGAAAAGCATTTATCATCAAATATATATCATATCATATAAGTATATCTAACAGAGTCCGTTTAAAGTATCTCTTTCGAGATCCGGCCATAGGATTCATAAGTGATTTTGAGTTGGTAAGCATCATGTTTGATCTCTGGAGTAAAGCAACATATGTCACCAAACAGGACATGACATTTTTTGATACAGGTGACAAACGCCTACAGTGGAATTACGACCTTCCTTACCAGTTTCAAACCTCTGGACATACAATCAGTGTCCATAGCCTAGTTGGTTAGGGTGTCCGCATATAAAGCGGGAGGCCTGGGTTCGAATTTAAGTTACACAACACAAGTGTAATCAAACATTTATGATAACTGTACATTCATTTTGTTTTCTTTTTGTTTTGTTTCCCTTCTAGCTTCAAGCACAGGAGATTGATGCCCTAAAGGATGAGATTGGACTTCTCTCCCGGAAGGGGGGTCATATCTTACCCCCCAGCCAACCTCCCTTACCCCACTCCTCATCTGGTAATACAAGAAGTAACCTCCCCACCGGTCAAAAGTAATAACCAGAGAAGAGATGATATCATTAAATAGATATATATATATTTAAATTTGTAGTAAGAATTTTACCTTGAAATTTCACCTTGACATTTATTTCATAGGTTTTTAATTGTTTCTTTTCATATTTCATTATTTGAACTGGTCAAACCTTGAATGACTTCTTTGAAAAGTTAATATTTGTGTTAATTTGTTTGTAAATTAATGAGGTTATAGGAAAATATCCAAAACAATGAACTTCTATTGCTTTTCAAAATATCAATTTTGATTAATGCTCATTACTGGTATCGGGTAAATTTACCTAATGCTACATAATAAGTAAGCTACAATTCTTTTCATATTATTTCCTTGTTTAATGCAAACTTTCATTGCAGCAAACTTAACACAGTTTGAAATTTGAGAATTAAAGAAGAACCATTTTGAACCCTTTCGATATACTTGTGTACGATAAAAAACATCACTGCATTCTCTCCAAATAGCTAGGAAAATTCTTACTCAACTCAGGAGATATCTTGAATTTTAAATATGCAAATATTTTTCATGTCTTTCCCTCACTTCTTATTGACTCTGATATAGCTGTCATATAAATGCTGTTGTTGCAAAGATGTGGGTACTGTAAGCCTTATCTTATACTTGCATTCATTTCCTTCACATTGAAACTATAAACAGAAAAAAAAGCAGCAACTATATCATGGTATCTTATTGAGGGCATAAAAGGGTGGAAACTTGATTTGACCTCACACATTTACAAGTCGAGAGTGGAAATAAATTGTTTGTGGTTAGAAGTAATACCAGAGGCGAGTAGTCCCAGGTCAGGCCAAGGGTACAATTATGTCATCAGGGCACCCTTTTTGTACCCTTCCATTTTCATCAAGTATTTTATGAAAATGTCAATTTATTCTTCTTTATCTCATATTTTTGTGATCTCTCTTCATATTTTTCCTGGCCCTGATTGTTGAGTTACTTCAGTCTCTCTTGAAGATTTCATATTACAGTCCACTAGAATCTATACTGTTAGTATGTTTGAATATAACAGTCCAGTAGAATCAATACTGTTAGTATGTTTGAATATTACAGTCCACTAGAATCTATACTGTTAGTATGTTTGAATATTACAGTCCACTAGAATCTATACTGTTAGTATGTTTGAATATTACAGTCCAATAGAGTCTATACTGTTAGTATGTTTGAATATTACTTGATAATTTTCCTGTTTGCAAATTTTCAATGAATGAAACTTTATTCACCGTCCATGAAATAACTGTTTTTGTATGATTTCTTTGCCCTTTTTCACGTTATGTACTTTCTTGTAGCATTCATTGCTTCCAAGAGAGTTTCTGATTCTTTCTCATTTTTAAACATGCTCAGAAGTTAACTATAATAACCAATCAAATCTTCGTAAAGATGTTGATGATGATGATGTTTGCTGTGGCTAATGCAGCTTTGTATGGTAATGGAATAGCTATATAGACTAGCACCCTCCCTCCTTCCCTCACACCTAGATTTAAGTATAGATTTGTACCTATGTTAAAATTCCACCCCTCCCCCTCTTCGGACCCCACGACCAATCCTCCGCCTACTCTTTAACTCCTCGGAACACACTCATGATGACGCTAATGCCCGGAAACT
>KN884985.1:36664-54843 GCA_000934455.1 Apostichopus parvimensis | reverse complement strand
GATTCGAGTTGCCGAGTTAATCAGTATCTCTCTTCATCCTCCATGACAGCCATGCAGTCTCTTAACTTTTTTTTTTATTTTTCAAAATTTCAATTAAGTAATATTGAAGACAGCACATAATCTACTCCTAGACACGGTTGAATGGTAATTAGTAAAGGGTTCTATAGGCCTACTGATTTAATCATTGTTGAAAAAAAACAAGACCATATATATAAAGTGAAGTTAAACCACTGGGCTTTATAACTCTTGACAAGCTCATGTATAGCCGCCATGTCATTTCAGTGTATATGATGTCAGTTTAAATGAAGTCTGCAAGTCAAAGGACGAAAGCTCAATTATATTTCTGATTACTCGGCTGTATACTATCTAACGCTTTACAGCTTGACTCAGTCGTACTTGGTGAGTCCAATTATGTCAACCAAATAAAGCGAACTTCCAAGGCTTTGTACTTTCAGGAAATGACTACATCTGCCTCAAAGGGAAATAACTGTCAAAGATCGTTGAGAGAAGATGGATTTGTAAAGCTTCAAAAATGAGGTTTGATCTGGACAGTCTTGTAATAAAGTGTATACCCAGGGAGTTGTTATGGAACAACTCCCTGATATACCGTACATATCATATGCAGGGAGCAAGGGGGCATACTATTACAGAGTATTAGAGGTTATGCAGTGTAAGAAGTAACGCATAAATTGCATTGTGTTAATAATTCATACTAAATAGATTCCTTGGGCGTCACGCAACTAAAAAACCATACGGCGTTTTAGATTAATCATCAACAGTGGACTATAGTGTTAAATATATAACTGAGAGTTAGACATGGACATTCTTATAAATCGGTGGTTTTCAATAATGTGACCCTCGATCCAAATCTGGCCCGAGAAAGTTTTTTATCCGCCCGGCAGGCGCGTAGCGAGGAATTTGCCCAGGGAGTGGCGAACCTGGAGGCAGACTATAAGATTCGTAGATTCGGCCCTGGAAACTATCTAAGCGTAGCGCCACCATGAGTTGGCGCGAAGCGTACCCCAAAAAGTGGACCGAAATGCCTCCCACATCGCTGGAAATGGCACTTTCCAGGCCTTGTAAGTTGCATCCAAGCATTTTCAATTTTGAAATTACTAGCGATATCATAAACACAAGGGGGGGGGGGGCGGTCGCCGACTTCGCCCTCCATCACTACGCGCCTGCCGGCCGGTCAATGTTATTGAACCGTATCTGGTATGCGGGCCCTTAAAAAGATCATATATGCTTGAACATCCTGTCCTGTATAGTACTTAATCTACGAACAGCGAGATGTTGATTCTACGGACTATCTTTCTCCAACTATCTCGTATAAAAAACATTAAAAAAAAACATTAAGGTTTACGTGGAAATCCATTTTATAATTTGCATATAAGTTTGCCAGGCCATGCATAATTTATGCATAATTAATAAGTATACAGCCCACGTGCGTACAATATGCTGTAGTTTATCTTAAGTACTTTCGTTGAAACCAGAGCTTAAGAGAATCTCAGAGCCCGATAACTTTAATGCGAGGCTTTCCTTCTTTAAATTATCTTGGAAACTACGTCAAATATCATCCACGTAGCACATATTAAACATACAAGTTCTGTTTCTCTATTGAGTTGTGTGTAGCATCCAGAAAACTCTTTTACAAGATGTGTGTTAGGAAAACAGCCTGGACCGTTGTGTTACCTAAATACTTAAATATGGTATAACGTCATTAAATCTGTACCTAAATTGACCTTTAAAGCCGCAGATATTCTTATCAAAACATGAAACTTGGATTTTGACGTTTATATAACAAAATAATATCAACATTTGAAACACCTTCACGACTATTGTTCGACTTTTGTTGAAATATATAGAACACGTGTTAATGCATCAGTCCATCAGGGCACGCACAATTACACGTGAAAGGATTCTTATAACATCTGCAATAAATAGATTTCGAAACAGACATTTGTCCCAGTTTTCATATCTTTCAAGAAATCAGATTCTATATCTTCTATAAACTGTAGGTGACCGTATGTAATGTTTCCTATTCGAGTTGTCACCTTTATGTATTCAGTATATACTGATAAGGTTAGAGAGTTGCTATAGCAACTGATTGAATAAGCTAGGTTGTAATTAGGTATATAACAGTCGCTGAAGTTATCTTGAATACATACATACACTCCCGTATAAAAAAAAAACAATATATGCCTACCGAGATGCAGGAGTACAACAGCACGCTGCGTGCTTGCTGATTAAGAGTACAAGCATAATCTCTGCTGATCTGAGTACAAGTATTTGAAGTACAATACTCTAAGCGCGAGTACAGTACCAAGTTATCTTGTAGGCATATACTTTATATTATACTACAGATACATAAATGCAGGGGCGGCCTGGAGTAAAAATTTTCACCGGGTACTCTCATCACGCCCCCCCCCCCTGCCTCCTCCCATGTATCGAAAAGAGCCACCTCCACCCGCCAAAAAGCTGTTCATGGAGAAAAAGTCAAACAACATTGAAAGTTATTGACAAGAATGTAAACTTAAATGTGTTGAGTCCAAGATACGAACTAGGGAAAAGTATATAGAGTTGTGCCCAAATCGTATGCATTTGAAATTAGGAATATGATTTAAATGAAGTAAAATAAACCGTAAAAAAAATAGTTCATTGACCAGGTGACCTCTCAACTATGCTGTACAAATATTATGGTAGTAGCATATGAAGGGGCCCCGAGCCCCCCGACATAGGTGGGGCCCCCAGGAAATTTCCCGGTTTCCGGTGGGCCAGTGCGCCCCTAATTCCTAAATGCCACGAATAACATAACAAGTGCATGGTAATGAGGCCGAATACAAGGACATGTAACTATATGCTATAATATGAGTACTGAGTCTGATGAGTCTCTTCACATTTAGTGTGGTACATAATCACGTGTATGAACTTACTTGAGTTGAAGAGCTTGAATTAAGGTTGGTCACCAATTTCCAACTTTACAAAATTGTGGATTATATATAATTCACATAATTATATAATACAGCAAATTATCAGATCCTCTTAATAAATTCGTGATTAATCAATAGTTTATTCCATTCGCTTCACACAATTTCATCACTCTGACACATTTACACGTTTTAGTCTATTAAAGGGATATACCGGTGCAGCAGACGTTACGTAACATATAGAGGGATATTCCACACTGTCTATAATTGAAACATCCACTCATGCACTTGTCGATATAACTCGAGATATTTTGGTTGGTTGAATGTACTAATCTATTTGTAAGGTACTTATCTATTTTTACTAGTTAAACCCTACCTTAATCCATGCAGGAAGTGGATCTGTCTGTGAGATTACTTGCAATAACGACTTCAGCCCTGACTGCAAAATAGGTTAGACCAGGGAGTTGTTATGGATTGGAAATCTGTCTTCAAAACCCCTATGTAATCACAACTCTCTGCTTGGTTAGACTCATGGCTTTTTTTGCTATTTGACAGTTTGGTAGGTTTACACAATGGGGTGATGTTTTCTATATAACATGCAAGAAACTTTATCAACTTCATTTAAATTAATCTATTTTCAGTTCAGTTCAGTTTATTTTGTTTTGTTTTATTGTTTACATTAACATAACAAATAAAGTATGGTAAGAACGAGAAATGTAAAAGTCCCATACAAGCCCCATGGCCTTGACAAGTAGCTCACTCTCGGAACAAGAAAATGAAACTAAACAAAAACAGACAGTAAAACTTAAAAATTAACCCAAACCCCTTGCCAACCCTCTCGTTTACCCCCCCCCCCCCCCGCTCCCCTCTCACAAGGGGAAAGGTAAACTTGTAAACACCTGATAATTAATGCAATAAGATTAAGACTACCGTATAACATCTTTCCAAGCTTGAATTACTTTGAAAGTCGAGAGACATTAAATGTTAAAAATGTAGAACAAGCCCGAACGGTCATTAAATGTAGTCAATATAGGCCCCACATTACAGCACGCTATAATTGCTAAAAGTCTTCAAAAGTATACTCCTGGAGGTCTTTACTCTCCAAATTGTTCTCAAACATTTTTAAGGAACATACAAGATGACTGAATGTCCAAATGAGGAAAATTTCCTTGAAGGTTGTAATAGAAACAGTTTAAGAATTTTGACCACCAAAGGTGACCATATTTTAATATCTAGCATATTTGGGGCCAATACAGCATACCTTTAAATTAAGCTTGTGCGAATGCAGGGAACAACAATTTACCCGATTTAAGAGAGTTAAATCTCCATTGAATAAGGTACAAAATATACAGTACAATGCTATCCCCTTTAAGTGTTATTAAGGAATTATGCATTTAACCCAGCTGTGATGTATTAAATCTCTCGCTGCAGGTTCAGTTTAAATACGCTCGTTTGAATCTGTCGAGTTTGCTTGACCTACATGTGCAATGAGAGGATTTTACAGTTTTAATCTTGTCAGAATATTCAGCTAGTCTCTTCTTCTGCTCGAATAATTGATGGACTAACTGAATTTGTAGGCCTATGTTAAAGAGCCTGCGAACACATTCTCGTGGACTGAATAGTTGGTTATACACTATATATGTATTTCTATACAGGATTTCCTTTGGAAGGTAGTAAACACAAACTGCTCACTGTTGCTGTGATGACGGTATAAGCTAGGCGTAGTTTCCATATATTTTTCTGTCATGAAAAAGAGGATAAAGAAAGAAAAAGGGACATAATAAACTAACTTACACATGTGATTGAATGTGTTGAGTTAACTTTGTGGCATGGTATAAAGAAAGCATAGTGACATTCAATATATGTAACTTATACAATAAAGCCACATGTTCGTTGTCATGGAGACGCCCCCCCCCCCCTCTTCTTTTCTCTCCATTAAATAAAACCGAGTTTCGCTGAAAATGTTGAGTGACCTTGCTTGACCTTGTTTAATTGACCCTCCATACCGCTCCATTCTGAACGGAAGAGATAGTTCGTGCCCGCTAAACAGTGTCTACTCAAACCCATTTCTAATTTACATTAAACCGGAGGTTTGTCCAACAACAAGTAACATTACAAACAGACCCGATGAACGGTAGTTCTGTGGTCAACGCCAGGGCTCCGAGGTCATAATGTGTGGGGGGGAGGGGGGGGGTGATATGGTGTTAAGAAATAATCTGTTCTCATTTTCAAACAAACTTATGAAAAATGAAGATATTCAAGAAGGGCGCCGCCAGAATCCCAACCTGGCTGTCGACGCCAAATGAGTATACAAGTCACTTTCTAAAAACATATATTACGCAACTAAAAATTCAACACATATATTCATGGAACGCTCTGTCATGGAAACTTCAGCACGCTTATAAGCCACAATAAACACCGGCTATATAGGCATATATATGACTGTATACTATTCTAGTTTGGTTGCGGTAGGGCTTTAAGTATGCATATACGTTAACGTTCACTAACTTAACAAACATGTTTGTTTACAGTAGGGGCTCAAACAGTGACCTTTGTTTGCTAAGGAAGATCGATCGATCGATCACACCTACATTATACCTTCGGATATCTGTTCAATGACGTAATCACCCTGGCGTTTAACTTTGATGGTGTACACTGTACCGTATACGCACTCATTGAAATCACTATCGCGAAAATGATTAATGTGTGAAATATTTGGGGTATGCTTTCGTCCGCACCCATGGTGTTGGGACAGCTCTTGTACCCGACAAAGCTGTTTGTAATCACTTTAAGTTTCAGTTGGCAAGTAACATATTCGGGGGTGGTGTTATCGTATAAAATTTTTCTCACAAAGTAAGACAGAGTTGGCTTATAAGATAAATATAAATAATGTCCTCATTTCCGTTGTCTAGGCCTACGTCATTGACCAACCTAACATGTACTCCGTCACCTGACAGGCTGACAGGCATAATACATGTCGATTTCAAGTGTGGTTGCTATGTGAAAAAGCATAACGTCCGCAGTAGGCTATACTTATCGTACTGTTCAGTCGATCGTGTGCGAAACTAGGCGTGTAAGATATTTGACCCTACAGGAAACCACACCCATGTACTACATTTCCCTATTAGTTTATATAGGGCCTAGGTTAATAAGCCTGTTTTTGTTTCATTTCCGTAGCTTTTGCTTATGTTTATTTAGTGTTATTTTCTTTAATATATTTTATCTATCTATTAATATTTATTATATTTTTTATTGCACAACGTACTTTTAAGAATTCTTCACGACAATCGGAAACCGAAATTCACTGATAACTTGAGTCAAAAAATTTCCGAATGCTTGACAATTTTTTTGCGAAAACATCCGTTTTGGCGTGACTTTTGTTCACCCACGTCATGGTCTACCCATGGTACCGTAAGCCTATTGAGATATGGTTGCTACTAATGATAAACTCCACATGACCCCGTGCAATATTGTTACAAAGTTGTAAGCTAAGGTCCGATTGGAATGTTCATGGCTAGGCCTACTAAATCATTTCACACTGAATGGCACGTATCGGTCTCTTCAAGGTAGGAATCCATATCGATTAAGCCTATTATATTTGAAATCACTCGATCATGCCATTGTGTGAATTAATTGTATAACTATACATAGAAAATAAACAATAACCCACGTTTACGACACTCATTCAATATCACAGTGCACTTTATTAAGGTCTAGCCTAATCATTGAACCATAGAGAACGGCTGCTTGATTGTGTATACCATCGCTACTCAGCTTATCATATGATATGAATGAATAGCAACTAAACCAACGCTATTCAGTTATATTGTTCACATGTCTGTAAACCTTTTACAAGTGGTTGTCGGAGGAGAGTCAATTATATAGGAACATAAGCCCAGCTTGTACGTAGGCAAACTGTACTACTGTCGCACACACACCGCGTACGTGCGTGCGTTAAATGTGAACTGTATCTATGTAATACGATCGGAACTGTGTTAAAGGTAGGAATTATTTTTTGTTTCTCGATTTAGACTACTGTGCTTCCCACGGTGATGCAACGTGAATACCATTGGCATAAACGGAAAACTTCTCACTTTTATTCGGACTTGGAATCCCATAGGACAAATGACATAGGCCTACCAGTCCAATTGTATAAAAGACAGCCGATGAACGTTATATATGTGACCTTCATATTTATAGTACTTTAATCTATTCCACGTTTGACTTTTGTTTTTTTCATATAATCCTCTACGGAATACAACAGTGTAATTTTCTACCTGTGGTATTCACTTTTATTTTGATTTTTTCCCCCTGTGTTCCATTTTTTTTTGTACGTGAAAGAGAGATTTCTGAAGGGTAATATTCATGTAGGACTATATTGTATATTGAGTAAGGAGGTTCACCTCAATTCAAAAGTTTGAAGTTTATATTTCATGGGAGAATATATTCCAGTTGTCAGAGAATGTTTATTTTTCTCGGCGTTAGTGCATATAGTGGTTGTCAGAAACCAGGCTCGCTCACGGTGAGAATGACGAAATATCTTTGGTTATGAAAATAGCTTAGGGTTCAAAGGTTTTACGGTGTTGACCTGTTATTGTTATCAAATCTTCCTTTGGTTGACAAATTTTAACTATTGATTCTACAAGTGGTATGACGACAAAAATATGCCGTTGGCAGTTTGAGTGGAAGCTTCGCAGAAATAAACTTCTGAGAGTTGTAGGGCCTGTGAAGATTTCGACGCTCACTGGACCTCAGACTACCCATATGTATGCTGTCGCGGTTCGTTCCGATCTTCGACTATTCGGGAATGGTCTCATACCGCGTATTAATTCGTGGAAGTGTTACAGGGAAAACAATAAAAACAATCTCTACTACATTTGAGGAAGGAATTGCTATAGTTACCTGTAACACAACATTGGTATTTGAGTGAACACGGTCACCTAAATCTCTCCTATATGTCTACGGTATATCCTTCCTGTAGTAAATTCATGATGTGGTTTATCTTTTAACATATCTGTACCGTGACCGATAGCTTATATAATTTCGTGATATTTATCTCTTTTACAGATTCGCATTTATAAAGAGCTTATAACGACCTTTGGAGTTTCCAAGATATTCACAGAAGATTTAGTACCGTTCGAAAATGTCTAGTGTCGTAGAACAAAAAGTGAACGGCTTGCCAGCTACCAAACAGGTAAGTTATTATACGTAGTAATATTTACTCATAAGAAATAGTTCATTTATCGGCATGTTCATTTTTGACTGGTTTCTTTCTACAGCATTTTATGAGTCCCATTTGTATTAGGTATAGCCTAGCTACATGTGTTTCTTTGTATGCATGGCCATCCAGCTAAACCAGCCATCCTGCAAACAGGCCCGACAGGAATTCTACGTTAATTGGAGGATAGTCTACCGACAATTTAAGTAGGGGCACCAACAATTTAAGCAGAAGCACAGTAGGCCTACTCGCATTCTGTAATGGTGAAGGTTTTGCACACAGGATGGTGACACTTGTGGGGAAGGGGTATGGGTTGGGTTGGCACAGTAGTCTTCACTGGGGAGGGAGGTGTTGCACGCGTACGCTATTACGTATATAGAGGTAAACATTCCTCTCCCCCGCCCCCCCCCCCCCCCCATTACTACTCACCTCACAAACCATGTATTTTATTACACTACCATAGGCTAAAGTTCGCCTCAGCTGTTCAAAACTGTGTTTTCTCACCCACCGAGTAATAAATATCAAAATATCAACAAACTTATAAATAGAAATCTCACAATTTTTACGGGACGCGTCACGTTTGGCCGTCACTATTAAGGGCCGGTTTGAACTTCAGTTTAATCGCTACATTGATTTAGGTAGCCTATTATTAGCCTAGCTAACCCTTTCGGGGGTGTATATGGGGCCATTGGCTTCGGGGTTACTGTACCAATTTTGAACCCCCTTAACTTCTAATCAGATTTAAAGGGGTACATTGTTCGTTCCTTTTATCGTAAACTAGCCTATGCTTTAAGAACCAGTGAAACAAACTTTGCATCGATCTTTATTTATAATCCGTCATTCGAGTGAATCATCCTCAAGTCTTGTTGCTATGGTGACGAGGTTAAACTTTTGTGTGGTTCGCTTGCTGTTGTAGCTTACGCCTTCTTCTGAGAATTAGAGCACAAATCTGGGCCCTGGACAGTCAGTGTATGTTTTGGAGGGTAATTGTATTGTATAGGGACTGTATGAATCAAGACAATTTGTCAAACATAGCGTTAGTATCTTTGTGATGTGTGTGAATAATTAATAGCATAACTACCTCAAATCCCTACACCTTCTCGTTCGTAATCTCAGCCTACACCTTCAGCTCGAGCAACCACTTAATTTGATTAATAGAACCAGCACCGGTCATGTAGAAACACGTACGTTAATAAATTGTCAGTACAAAGATAAAACGGTGTATATAGGTCTATTAGTATTGTATATGGGGCTATATGTGTCTTTCTAGGCTTCTACAGGGTATATATAAGGACAGCGCAAATGTACGTCAAATCTCTAAAGTCTGTTATAAATATAACCCGAGGCATATAAACAGGCATTGTTAAACGGCACCTGCTTCGTGTGTCTAAACTAGAACGCCACTGACCTAGTATATAATTAGCACTATGTAATTATCTATATATGCCTATACAAGATCTATAGCCCTCGAAGCCTGATACCCGGCCAATCAATTCACTGCTCTGTTATACATAAGTATAAGAGAAAGACTCGACGCCGGCTAGTATGTATACGTACGTACTTACATAGCTCTCGTCATGTTTATCTTATACATCCACCAATGTCAAGAACGGACTGGGGTTTTGATGCTAGTTGCCATGGCAACAATTATCCACTTTGATAAATGACAGGATAGTCCTTAAAACCGAAGACATAATTAAATTAAAAATTAGAATCCACATGCATGGTTATTGTTTTAGATGTTTCGTCTATATCTTTGGTTACAAATATGCTCTGTAGAATGAATTAATACTAGTGAAGCGTATCCAGTTGCCATATTTTGATTTATTATTGATGTTCGACAAGTGAATATGGCTGGTTGATATATTACAATCTACTGAAGAAACCGTATATGTTGCTGTGTGTTCACATTCACGTGCTTTGTACTGGGTTAATGTTGTTGTATGTTCACATTCATGTGCCTTGTACTGGGTTATATGTTGATGTATGTTCACATTCATGTGCTTTGTACTGGGTTATATGTTGTTGTATGTTTACATTCATGTGCCTTGTACTAGGTTGTTATATTTTACATGTAGGCCTAGACCAGATGGATCTCATCCCTGGTCGGTGAGAACACGAAAAAGAAAGAAAAGAATGATTATTTTGGGTCTGAGTCATGGCTTGTATGACGTCATCGGATTGAGGACCCCCCCAGATAAGGGGGATAGTATCATTAACAAGGCGTGGTGGGCCGGCGGGGGGGGGGACCATGTACCATACTGTCATCTGTCAGGACTAACTGATAAAAGTGTGTCAACGATCATAAAACCACATACAAGAATGGAACATGAATTTCATAATGACGCTAAATATATATTTATTTATGTATTCACTTGACTACGCTGTTACCTGATGTATTGCTAGCCAGTATCTAGCCTATAGCACTTTGGTAACATTTTATTATACCGCGCACCCATTGACCCATTACAGGGTAAATGTGCATTTCTCGTTCATTCCCAATGCTCTTATTCTGACGGCTTACAAGTCCAGTGTAATTTCAAGTTTTTAATATCTAATAAAAGATGCATTGGTGAGGAAGTGTTGAGCACCAATTGGGAACGTAAGTTACTCGGTCATGTGAAAATCCAGGCGAATGGCTTAGTTAGCTTAATCACAATATTATGTTTTAGTATAACATCGTTAACCAAGCTGCATTAGTTGCTTTTAATAACACGATACTTGAAACTCGATAAACCCTCAGTGTCTCGAGATTGATAAAGTAACAAGTATTCTGGTATATCAAGTACCGTATGCTGTTATATCAAGTATTCTGTTATATCAAGTATTCAATTATATCATTAATGAAGTATGATGTATCAAGAAGGACAATAATATTCAATATACATAAGATATATATTAACAGTTAACGAAAATCAGCATGTTATCTCCACGAGTTGCCAACATTTATTGTCAACATTGAGAAAGTTGAAAGCAGTTGTCATGATGTTACACACGTTAGTGGATTTTACTGCACACAATGAAGCTATATGCACTCGTTACTGACCTTTAGTATAAAGTTTCATCGTAATAATAGCTATAACGTCGACGTTTATAGTACACAACTGACCGTTTTACCTCATATCATGCTCCAAAATAAATTCAATATCTGAGTTCACAAAAGGGCTTATTACTACGACAAACCTTCAAAGGCCGTCTCATTGATGCTAGTAATTTATATTGCAAAATTTTCCAAGGTTACCATAATACATAATTATGATGTACTTGTAAAAGGTTATGCTCTGATATTTAACAGCCGATCGATACCAATAAACGACGAACAACTTTGAAATTTTACTGTTATATTGGTGTGATTTAATATCCTATAAATATTAGTAAAAGTACTTCGAATTATTTCAGATATATTTATATATTGATATTGATATTAGGCACATATAATTCAACTGCCTCACAGTAAAGGCAGTCATCAAATTGTGCGCTCTGAACTAGAGGTTTTGCAATTTATTCGTACCATGTTTATCTTTGACCAGGGGTCCAAACTCAGCCCTGACATCGAGGAGACGGTCCAGGGGATACTGGAGGGTATCGAAGACCTGTTAGCTTCCTTGGAGGAATCAGCCAGCGAATATGGGATTGTGTCGCCAATGATGGATGACATAACCAAAGCTATGAAGACGGTAGGTGATGACGTCATTTTGATGTAACATTTCTTTTTGTAAATGCAATAACGGGAAACACGATACGATGGCGTTTCTCGTGACGTCAGCAAGAGCATGTGAAATTACCTTAAAATATTTCGATTTTTAAGTTAAAGAGCATTTTGCTGTGGATTTATTTTATCACGATCCCTTCACTTTATCATCACTTTAAGGCATCTAAGCGAAATATATGAGTCTTATTCACATAGCAACGTTTGTAAATAGGTGTGCATGTTGTTACCAAAGGTTAGCTGGTTGATGGGGGTGGTCGAGGTTGGTCCGACATTCGAATCTTATCCTTTTCCGTCCCCATGCGAGGCAGGTTCTTGGTCTAGCTTCATGAATAAATACAATTTTCTTTCTTTACTTCATAATTGTACGCGCCTCTTTAAGTCTAATTTACATTACGTCTGCTAATATGCAATTTTCTAATAACTGTAATATCAACTGTCAGGTCGTCGCCTGCATAAATTTATCCCCACGGGCTGTATATCGTAAACCAAAAGCTATTAACTCCTGCTAAAAAAAAAATCGTGCACTTACGTTATTAGCACATAATATAAGTAAAAGACCAAAAGAATCGGTGTTCCATCTGTGTAAATATTTCCCCAGATGTCCAATGATCTTCGAAGAAATCCATCCAATCATTTAAAATTCCGCGTGATTTAATGGAATGATCACGCGTTCCTGATCTAAGTGTATAAAGTATATATACAATTTCTACCTAAAACACGTGATATATATATATATATATATAGTTGCCTGAGTATATATACATTGACAGTTATAATATTTTCTTTATTCCGTTTTGAATATCAATATCCATTGAGGGGTATTGACTCAAATCAATACCCTTAAATCAAGTAAAACAAAGAGACTCAATCGAAACAAACACAAAAGAGTATAATGTATGCTTTACCTCGTAATTTCACTCTTTTGACCTGTCCGGCCAATTTGTACAGAAAAGCATGGCATTGGGAAAATTCGTAAAATTAAGTTCACTAATGTATGCAGTGTTAGTATGATGATCGTGTTCAGATCTCGTTACAGCTAATGTCGATGGCGACAGATCGAAACATAAACCAAAATTTACACTAGTTCGTTCTCTCACCTTGACAGCAATTCACTGCATCTGAATTTTTATAGCCTACTATTACAGCAAGAGTATATAAATGATCAGCTAGTGCCAAAGGAAAACTTTAATGTATTTTATAGAAAACCAAATACTATAAATTAGTCGGCAAATGTCTTATATATTTTGTAGAAATCACTGCAGTTCATCTGACTATACCTGTCTTACCACATTTACCAAAATACCAAAGTATCTGTGATAATTTTCTTAATTTTTTTTTTGCACTAACTTTGAAAACATTGCCGTCTGAAAATGATTTTGCAGGTATTTATTTTCTCATTTGATTTCCTTTGGGAGATGTCTATGAATGAAAAAATTAGCCCATTTCTGCCATATTAATTTCTAAAGCAAATAATAAATACTGCTGTCTAGCTTGTGTTCGCTATTATACTTGTTTGTGATATAGCAGTTTAGGACAAGTATACCACGATGTCGCTGAAAATGTGAAAATGTTATGTAACATGAATGTATTGTCGCTCCTCACACGACTTTTGTTGAAAACGTTGTGGTGATTAAGATAAGAGACGAAATTTCAAGTGGTATTTACGGTTCGATTCTACGACACAAATCACGCGGAGAAAAATGATGTAGGCTAATATAGCAACATATTCTGCACTATTGTAAGAACGTGTAGAAAATAGGTCAACCCGTAGTCTGACGAGACATTACTAGGTGTTATTGTACTGTCCAGTTCTTTAGTTGTATATAGGGAACTGGGCCAAAAGTGGGCTTAATAATGGCTGAATGTTTTCACACACAAGAGGGCATAGAAGACACCGAGTGTTAATTGTTTGTTACAATGTATAATAAGAATTCTTATTAACCTGCACATGGCATTGGAAGTTGGAAATCAAATCCTGAATCATCATAATAATGAATGTGCCAAAGTGCCATGATGACGTCACTTCCTGTTGCCTTTGTAAAATCTCAACTTGTTAAAGGAAGCCACAGTCAGACATTGTTGTGGACGTATTTAGTCGGATGTAAACTCACTTAGTCATGTGTGAAAGCAGTATGAACGTCGGACACGAAGAAATTAAACTTGACGAAAATAGGCCCGGTTGGCTTAATCTCCTTGTGACGTCATTGATGATTCCATTGTTGGCTGTGAGATTCACTTTGCTCTGACGTCATCGCGCAAAGGTCTTTGTTATACCCGGTTCATTTCCGGTTTGATATTATACAATGTGAATATCTTGTTTCTATCAGATAAATGTAAGGAACTGTTCATACTGTTAGTATTAGGGCTTTGAAGCAAGATACGGGAGAACAGTATAGAGTGGTATTAGCAATAGGAAAACATCCTAACTTACTGTCTGGAGAGAACTTATAGTACAGGATTTCCATATCAGTACCGAGAAGGATTGCAGTAGAAATAGCACCGGCCCACAATCATGCACTTAGTGGGTATGCTAACCCATAGAATGGCTCAGTCTATATTTTAGTGTGTGTTTGATTCTGTCTGGGTATTTGCTACAACCAATATTTTCTCTGCCCCTATAGTGAAAAATTAATTGATAACCCATGCACGTTATAAACTAAGTTTTCACAAATAAAAAACATGATTCTTATAGCTGCATGGTCTGTCATGTCAAAGGTTAAAGCAATATAGTCTCTTTTACTAGTCGTAACACATCCATGACCATCATTCACTCGGAAGTTATACGCATCCTATACATAAGATCAATGTTTGGTCACGGACAATGCATACACTTTGAAATTGCTAGTACAACATCGCCTTTCATTGTGACGCGCAATGCGTTAGCAAGTAGGCTACAGGACGCGATAGCTTGACACTTACTGGTTTTCCAAGCAAGCTTTTAGTCTTTGGTGATTACTTCATGAATATTTAATGACTCAAAACTCTAAACCCGGTTGCTTAATTGGGATCTAATGGGTTATCGTGGTCGCATGGGTTTCAGCAGATCACACCTTCAGGACACCTTCGTCGTTTTTATCAAGGTATACTTTATATGCGCATGAGATAGGATCGTCTTCCGACGACGTTATACTCAGTTGCGCCGGGTGGCTTTATATCCAGACGCCTGACTAACACGTTATAACTTATAAATCAGAATGCCAGTCAAGCGTGTTCAGATGATACTGGAGTCTTTATGAATATATCGGCAATATATGAGTTCTTCAAAAAGCCTCGTAAGAGATGATAAGATGTAGGGCAAGCTATATGCAGAACAATGTGATCGTCGATCATTGTTACGCCTAATGGGACTATATCATGGTCAATGCTGTGGTTGATTATTTCTCATTTAGTACCCCCCCCCCTACCCCTTCTTCAAACTCCATTGGCCTGAAGCCTTCATTTCAAAGATATGGTTATTTGATTGTTGGGTGTTGTGAAGCCATAGGGTTACGACCGTGATATCATTCAAAAGTGGACGTGTGCAAAGTCAGGACTTTAAAAAGGATGGGGTGTGGCCCTTGGGTCGTTGAAATCTGACACCAGTGTTGGGGTATATGTAGGGGGGGATGGTTCCTCCACAGAAAACAATTGAACGTTTAAGTGTGAAATGTTGCATTCTGAGGCATATTTAGGCTATAAATAAAGTCTTGACGCAAGGTTGTGCTAATAAAATGTTTCTCTTCTTTTCTGGTTGGGGCGGGGGGGGGAGGGCTTCTGGAATGGGTGCATGAACACCCCATACCCACCTGGATCGGCGCCTGAAATGGCTACGTAGTCAAGTCTACCAAAATCTCAACATGATTAATGAAATTGTCTGCAGGAAATGCAGGAAATGGAACAAAGCGATAGGCTGGACTAGATTTGTGGGACACAGAATGTTCTGTATTGTATTGAACAGAATACAACACCCTGAGAGAGTAACAAAACGAGGGACCACCTATATATGTGTGTAGTTACAAGAGTATCTGGTGATACCTGCATACTATATAACTTAGAGGGGCACATATAGTTATACAACTCAACAGAAAATACTCGCTATTAAATTAGCATTTTAAAGGGTTATAATTTTAGGGGATACATAGGCTACTTACATAGCATCCTCTCCTTCTCACTCACACACTCCAACAAGCAATCATATCAGATGAGATATCTCTTATACTGAAACGTCTCCCCTTCACAAATTAAATGCAAAATCTTCCATATCCCATTGCTATATATCGATAATATAGGTGAATGTACATGTACACTAACATGTATACTAACAGTGTTATTTAGGGCATATAAATATCGGTTTATAGATTACCTTATCTAGTCGTCTATCCTCGTCTATTTATTGTCCCATAACATGACTGTACACCCTTATTTGCCCAACGCCCCGCTATATGACCGTCATACCATCATGGCTCAAAATAACCACAAATCCCGCAACCAAAATCGAGTCTATTTCAGTGCATGAACTCGCGAAGGTGCAGCCATGAACTTACCGGCGTTTTGTACTTTGTTGCCTTAGTAACAAACCGATCTGTTACTCACCACGCACATCCTACGCACACATCAATGAGCGAAGCTACTTCCGACTGACGTAAGAGTGCAGTGAACTTACTAAAAGTCAATACAGCGGACCTTTTTACCATTCGTGTTAAAATTAAAATGAATGGAACATGGCCTGGTCGCATCAATCTTGCCAGAATTGAATGATGTGTATCAATTAGTAAGTCTTGCTAATGCGCATGCGTGTGAGGAAAACACACATATAGCAATTATTGACATTCGATCGTGTTTTTTTTTCGTTTTCCTTAAGTGCTTTTCCCCGCCAAAAAATGATTAGGACAAACAAATGTTGTAAAACACAGACATGAAGGTCAACAGTATTGGGCTAAAACTCAAGCAAAACAATTGCTAAATAGTTTATAAAATACTTTTTTTTCCAGAAATTCACAGACATCGAGGAGTGCTCAGTCAATTTTATTCCTCAATTATTTTATTACTAAATATTGTTCAAAATATTTTTTTTTCTTCGTCTTTCACAGATCTTGGAGCCCCTTCCGAAAATGACTTCGTCGGATTTTCAGGCTTACCAAGCTGCTTCGATCCAAGCTGCCAATTCAATACTCCGTACTGCCCAAGACATGGTTAGAACAAAATTGTTAAATATATGTAATAATCATATAGGCACTTTCATTTCCCTCTTAACTGTTTTCTTAATATATTTATTGCTTCTCGGTTTCTTTCTCTCTGAACAAATTTGAAGCATTTTCCATTTACGATTTCGGGATCTACTAAAACCTCTTTTTCTGATTTTACATGGAACGCCAAAGAAGCTAACAAAATATAGCGATGCGAAAGGCTGTTCTGGTCGATAACTGACACTGTATTTATTATACTTAGCCTTAACTGAGTCACCCTTCCCCCTCCCTATTTACCCCTAAGCTAATCCTGCAAGACAGTCTGTAAAAAATATAGAATAAAAGGTAGCCAGTAATCCACAAATTGAGGGCGCCCACGCAAGAGAGACACGGTATGTCAGAACAGCATGTATGCGCTATACTCCACATGATTGTTACATGTCATGTTGTGTTACTATATATTACTCATATATGAAGCTGTTCCGCGAGATAACCTTTCAGACGGTTGTCAGATTGATATTCGGGAAGCGAAAATATAAACACTCATGTACTGTCTAGACGATACAGTTTCGATAACAGAGGTATTAATCATTTGAAACATCCTTTAGCTTACACCAATATACGTAACGTATACACATGGACATGACGAGTAACGAAGTGGAAGGTTTCTTTCAGCTCAGCGGGGAAAGATCTAAACTAAATCAGTATGCTGAGTATGGTCTGTACCGATATCTGTGGTGACAATGCTCTAGGCTGGGTATGGTCTGTACCGGTATCTGTGGTGGTAAAGCTGTAGGCTGGGTATGGTCTGTTCGGTATCTGTGGTGGTAAAGCGGTATGATGGGTATGGTATTGGGGGCATCTGTGATGTTAAAGCTGTAGGTTGGGTATGGTCTTTACCGGTATCTTTGGTGGTAAAGCTGTAGGTTGGATATGGTATTGAGGGTATCTGTGGTGGTAAATCTGTAGGCTGGGTATGGTCTGTACGGTATCAGTGGTGACAAAGCTGTATGCTGAGTATGGTCGTAACCGGTATTTGTGGTGGTAAAGCTGTAGGCTGGATATCGTCTTTGTAGTATCTGTGGTGTTAAAGCTAACTAGTGCGCAGACTACACGAACGTTTCATTAGATAGATATTTCTTCTATCACTAACACCC
>KN884985.1:0-12212 GCA_000934455.1 Apostichopus parvimensis | reverse complement strand
TTTGTTATTTTCTCATATGCTTCGTTTTATACTTCTTGAATAGAAAATACAGCCTGCGGTTGATGGGAAAAGAAAATGAAACGTATAGTTACAATTCATTTCATGAAGTTGATTTTGAGATATAAAATCACATCTAATATCAAAACGAGGTCAATTTACCCACTAAATTGTAAAAATATTAAATATTTATGATTTTAATTATCACGGGAAAATAAATGGTCTTCGGAAGTTCCAATGATTTCTATTTTTAGTATTTCATTTGGGTTATTGGCTACAACCAACAAAACCCCACCCTCCCTCACCTCCCCTTGTCCAATCATCGTCAACAATTGAGACTCAACAAATGTTTAAAGCGGTTAAGTCAAACCCCCAACAATCGAAGTAATTATTGTATTGATTTAATTTTCTATTTATTACCTTGTTGGGTACATTCAAAACACTTTTCTCATGCTGATTCCATTAAACTTGAATTACAGCGTATAACGTATATGACCTCCTCTGTATAAGTTTTGCTAGTGGTGGGGGGGGGAGGGTTGGGGGAAAGGGGTGGGGCTGTGGTGGAATGGCTGACATGATACTTTCGCTGATTTGTGGTTCTATCCCGGGGAAGTGGTTTAATGGAAACCCCTAGTAACAGAACACAAGCCTTTCGGAAGAGGCTATATCTGTATGAGCCTTGAATGTACTTTTCCGTGAGGGAGGAGAGGTTATTATACATTGTTCTAACTGATCGTTTGTTCATTTGGTGCCTAGACAACAAAACAAAAGATGAGACTACAAAATTGATACAATCCGCATTATATTTCATAAATGTTAAATATTCCTTCAACTTCTTCAACAATTTCAGTTATCACTTCCAACCCTCTTAACAAAAATGAATATATGTAATTGAAAACGAAATGAGTTGAGATTTATGTATATATACTGTGAAAAATATACTGATGGGTTTAAAACAAGTTACCAATTTTGTTTTGTTGACTTAGATATATAAGTCTTAAAATAATTTTAAAAAAAAAACGAGATGAAATTATATCAACATGATTGCATAACCCTGCAAATGAACTCCTGCATGAATGTCAAGTAAGAATAAATAAATACAAAAAACCGAAGGGCCAAATTGTTAGCATTCAATTTTGAAAAATTACAATACCTTAAATCTGAGATATGTATTTCTAACAACAACAAAAAAGGACAACTTTCGCACAAAGTTTCCACTTGCATAGCAAAGTTGCAAATTCACTCCTATTCTGGACATACCATATACATTAACGAAAAGCAATGATACATGATTACTAAATTAAAATGTAGTTTAGGTTAATTAGCAAGTCATTGTCTAAAATGACAGTAAAGTTGTTGCTATAGTTTCTTAGATTAATCAACTAGCAAATAGTGCTGATGAGTCTTCAGACTATTTTTAGATTAAAATCAAATTTACAAGACACTAAAATGTCAGCTTGCCAACTTCCGATATTGCTTCATTAAAATATGCTAACATTTGACACCTCGAATACTAGCCAACAACAACTTGCGTGAAGCATGCGTAAAAGGAATACAATGTTGGTGGAGATGATAATATTGGCCGGAAACTCACCTACTTTACGATCTCAAGCAGCCACATATACATATGCATGTGCTAGAAGCTGATTGGCTACTTTGACAGTTTTAGCTCAGTTTGGATTTTTTTACAATGTAGGAGGCCGTTTTCAGATTGGCAAACTTTGGATTTCTCCTGGATAAACAACCCACCCCAGTTGAGCCGGAGTGGTGTCGAACCCACCAACGCCTAAGATGCTAGGTTTCATTGCTTCTAATGCCACAGCTTTCATCCACTAGACCATATATATATAGCACAGGAATATATAACGAATGTTGGCAAATATTTAAATTTCATACGATTAAGAAGGATCTCTTTTTTCCAATGCCAAAATGTTTATAAATAAAATAGTTAACACGAAGTGTCAGGTTAAGTTACTTGGAAATTCCCAAAGAGATGGAATTATGAAAACGGCACTACTTTGGGGAAAGCCTCGAAAAACAACATGAAAAGGTTAAAGGCATTTGAGTTCTGAGTAAAGATGAAACTTGAAAGAACGGACATGTTTTAGAAAGACACTGAAAGTGTAAGAAAGACAGATGAATTGGAAGGAGAATGATTACAGAAGTTGAATTAACAATCATAAATAATTAATTCCCAAGTTAAATAATGAATCAATGAATCAATGAATCGAGGAATGAATCAAATATTGAATAATATAATTATCATGATACCATGTAATGTTCAAATGTGACACATGCAATGTTTTACATCTAAGACAAACATCACATGTGGCATATACATCCATAGATATATATGTTTTTAATCAAACTGCTGATAAAAAAAGGTATATGCAGTCATTGTATCATTCAAAGAACCTTTTCTAATCTTAATTATTAATTAGCCATACAGTACAAATCATGAAGGATGGACACTTAGCAAAAGGAGGTTGTCAAAAACAAAACTGAAATACCTAATCTGTTACAGACAAATATCAGCATGAAACCACCAATTGCTGAGCAGAAATGGCAAGTCTTGCAGAATTGAGTAATGCATATCTATGCAAAGAGGGTCGAATGTCAAACAAACTTCACTTCTGCATAATAAGACTTATGACTGTAACCAACAATTGACATTCAACGACCTTTGACCGCCATGGAAAACACAATTTCTATTATTTCAGATATCACTTCCAGCCCTCTTTGATAAAACAAACTATATGATAATATCATAGTATAAAAAATTGCAAGTTACGTAAGCACAGAAGTGCTATCAACAAAGAATACCTTGTTGATATTTGTGAGCCTTTACAGTTTGTTTGGGAAAATACATTTCTTTTAAAATATCGTCGCCAAGATATTTCTTTCTATCTCTCTTCATCGAAAACAAAACAGCAACCGCTTTAAGCAGTCATCGGTTTGCACTTGATCAGCTTTCGTATAACAAGCAGACTTTAGCATTGACAAAACTTTCTTCTTTATTCGGTGATAAAAGCACAGGAGTCTTAAGTTTAACTTAATTGACAAATTCAGCGGTGGCTTTGTTTCTTTAATACTAATAATGTGGATGCATGCATATATACATATCTATACTGTGAAAAATATACTGATGGGTTTAAAACAAGTCAGCAATATTTTTGTTTTTGACTTAGATCTTAGTCTTCAAATAATTTAAAACAAGAAGAAACGAGATGAAATTATATTCAAACCTCAACATGATTGCATAACCCTGCAAATGAAACCCTGCATGAATGTCAAGTAAGAATAAATAAATACAAATCGGAGGGCAAAAATTGTTAGCATTAAACTTTGAAAAATTACAATACCTTAAATCTGAGATATGTATTTCTAACAACAACAAAAAAGGACAACTTTCGCACAAAGTGAAGTTTCCACTTGCATAGCAAAGTTGCAAATCAGTCACTCCTATTCTGGACATACCATATACATTAACGAAAAGCAATGATACATGATTACTAACTTTAAATTAAGTTTAGGTTAATTAGCAAGTCATTGTTTTTAAAATTCCAATAAAGGTGGTGCTACAGTTTATTAGATTAATCGACTTTCAAATAATGATAAAGAGTCTTCAGACTATTTTTAGATTAAATTCAAATTTACAAGACACTAAAATGTCAGCTTGCCAACTTCCGATATTGCTTCATCAAAATATGCTAACATTTGACACCTCGAATACTAGCCAACAACAACTTGGGTGAAGCATGCGTAAAAGGAAAGCAATGTTGGTGGAAATGATAATATCGGCCGGAAAGTCACCTACTTCACGACCCAAGCAGCCACATATACATATGCATATGCTAGAAGATGATTGGCTACTTTTACAGTTTAAGTTCATTTTGGATTTTTTTTTTACAATGATGGAGATAATTTCAGATGGGCAAACTTTGGATTTCTCCTGGATGGACAACCCACCTCAGTTGAGCCGGATGGGTGTCGAACCCACCAGCTCCTAAGATGCTACAGCTTTCATCCACTAGACCATATATATATAGCACAAGAATATATAACGAATGTTTGCAAATATTTAAATTTCATACGATTAAGAAGGATCTCTTTTTTCTAATGCAAAAATGTTTATAAATAAAATGCTTAACACAAAGTGTAAGGTCAAATTACTTGGAAATTCCCAAAGAGATGGTATTATGAAAAAGGCACCACTTTGGCAAAAGCCTCGAAAAACAACAACAACAAAAGGTTAAAGGCATTTGAGTTATGAGTTAAGGCGAAACTTGGAAGAACTGACATGTTTTAGAAAGACACTGAAAGTGTAAGAAAGACAGATGAATTGGAAGGAGAATGATTACAGAAGTTGAATTAACAATCATAAATAATTAATTCCCAAGTTAAATAATGAATCAATGAATCAATGAATCGAGGAATGAATCAAATATTGAATAATATAATTATCATGATACCATGTAATGTTCAAATGTGACACATGCAATGTTTTACATCTAAGACAAACATCAAATGTGGCATATACATCCATAGATATATATGTTTTTAATCAAACTGCTGATAAAAAAAGGTATATGCCGTCATTGAATCATTCAATGAACCTTTATTATCTTAATTATTAAGTAGCCATACAGATACAAATCATGAAGGATAGACACTTAGCAAAAGGCGGTTGTCAAAAAGAAAACTGTTAATACCTCTTATGTTACAGACAAACAGCATGAAAAAAAAACATTCAGCCTCTGAAGAAGATCCTACTAGGATCGAAACATCAGGCCCACTTACTTTTTACACACGAAAAAGCTTATAAACTATTCAACCTTGCAAAGAGTAAAAACCTGTCATTTGAAATATAGATATTATAGTAGCTATAGTATTGATACAATAACTTATTAGAGAAGAATTATGATTCGTAAGCTGCATATTGGGTAACCTTGTGACTTTTGGTGCTGCTTCAATGTTAACAATGTAGACGGAAGTTTCAAACAAGTCAACTCCTCTATACCATGTGTACCCAATCTGCGACATTTACTGCTAACACTTTGCTTTCATACACTGTACCTTCTCCGCAATTGTTGTTAATAACGACAAAGTAATTCAAACCAGAAGCAGCTTAAAACTAAACACTTGTGACCATTTGATATATCTACATCAGCAGCTTTGTTATGCACATGAAAGGATAAATATTTGGATTACGTAAAGAAAGCTTGTAAGTAGAAAAATAACTTGTTCAACTATGTTCGTTTAGTCTTTGTGTGACTGGATTTGTAAAGGTGTTTTGTGTGTGTATTTTTGTGAATTGTCATAAGCTTAGAGTACAATACACTTGAAAAGGCTATTTATTCTGATAATATACATACTGTAAGGTATTTAGTAGATTTTGTTAACAATATTTGTTCATTCATTTGTGTGACTGGATTAGTTGTTGTAAATTGCATTTTCATTTTGTGACCTATTTCATGAATCCTCACAGTTGAAACCTATTTGCATGTAGGCTACACACATATATGTTGTGCAATTCTAGCACTTACTAAGACAACAAAATATGAAAAGGCAACTCGAATGTATATACCTCAGCATTAATGAATCATACTTATTGCCACGAACCAAGAAACACAAATATGGAGAAAAAATGAAAATAAATGAAAATAAATAAAGTAACACACGAAAGACCATCACAAAATGAGTTGCTACATCAGAAAAAGAGTTCAAAGCAAGTGAATACTGAAAATATATGGTGAACAAAAAAAAAATTCCTCTGTATGGCACTGAAAAATAATAAATAATAGAAGAAATAGAGTGAAAATAATAAATAATTGGTGAAATAGAGTGAAAAATTATAAATGATAGGAGAAATAGAGTGGCATTTAGGATCACACAAGACTAAGTGTATTCCCAATTTGTTGTTACTAAGTAACTGAAAGTCATGCTGTTGTTGTTAAACAAGAGAGCTGTTAAATAACAATTAACATTATCATCTGTTGAGATATAACAAACTGGATCTTTAAACAAAAGAAAAACATCTGAATCAGTGATTACAGTTGAGAAACACACATAGGATAGGCCATTAGTTGTTACAAGTTACCATATACCTAAATCTGAATCAGTGATTAAAGTTGAGAAACACACACATGATAGGCCATTAGTTGTTGCAAGTTACCATTCCAACATCAGACACGGCTTGTAGAGTTTACTGTTCTATATGCATATACTATAAATTTACAATAAATCTAAGGAAGATGATTTTTCCAATAACACATTACACAATAATACATGTATGGTAAATTATTACTAAACAATTATTACTATTGTATTGAACAATTGTTTCACTTTGTTCCCCTCTTTTGTTCGATGTTTCTTGCTTCATATTCCTTACGCTATCTTCTGGTATCATTTTCTTTTGTCACTAGCTTGATATTCGACCTTTGACTTTCATTTTTTCTAGCGATCAGCATATGTACTTACTGTAATTTTTAAAATTCCAAACACCTGCGATAACTTTTTGAACACTGGTGAGAATATAAATATGAATTGAAGCATGGAAAGATTAACCAAAACATCTCAACAGCAGACACAAGTGGATGATGACATTGTTTGTTAGAACTATTTTGAAGCCACTTCAAGACTGCCAGTCTAAAATAGAGGTACTGTAGGCCATTTTACTAAAATATAAAGATCTGAGGTAATTTCATAGATTTTTTTTATGTTCAACAATTGGTCTTGTATAATGAATAAAGAACTGGTGTGGAATAATAACCCTGGCTATGTTCATGAAGTGAAAAGACCACAGTATAAGACACATCTGCATAAAACAATAGTTCACATGTACAACAGCAGTCAATTTTGAAGAGGATGAAGAGGATGAGAAGAATGGGATGGAGAGGGCTGGGATTTTAGTAACAATATTAACGTAGCCCTTTACAGGGTCGTAGCTTCCTTTTTCAAGGCTGCAGTAAGCAAAACGCCATTGAGCTTAGTGATCTCTTCCTACATTTTATATGACAATATTCAACAATAACAGGCAAAAGAGTCTGTTTAAACTTTGACCATTATTGACTTCCTGATCACCATGGTTGTGGCACTTAATTGCATTAACGCCCCCCCCCCCCCAAAGATTATCAAACGTAACCTTCCTTCACGCTTTACAGTACTGCAGGGGTTTGTTTGGTAACAAACTTTGTCATACTTAAAGGCTTCTGTTGATCTCAGATGAAACTTTGATGATGTTTAACCAAGCTTTTGCTCTCTTGTCGTGACCTTTGGCCGTCAATACTTTCAGCAAGGTTACTTTACTCACCAAGCGGAATAAAATCAACAATGATGTTCTTTTGATTTATCATAACAATCAGGGATTTCACATACATCTGCACACACACCTATACACACACATTATACATATCATCACCATCACATTCCATAACCATTTAGCAAGGATTAAGAACCCCATATAATACTCTTATAATTTCTTTCCGCCCGAACGATTGAAAAAACTGAAATTATACAGATTTTAGCACTTAGAAAGAGGTAATCTAGCTGTGGAGAAGATACGGTCACCATTGTCTTTAGGGTATAGACATACAGCCTGAAATGTCTCTATTGCTTACTGTTACATATTTCTGCAGGTTTGTTAACTTTCTTCTCCTCAATGACTTGTTCATCAAGTACTGTTTGTAAACAACCTTTGCCTTCCTGACTCTTACGAAATGCCTCATTTATCTCTTCAGACGACATCAAATCTTCATTTGCTTTAAGGTTCATGTTAAACATTTTCGAGGCTTCCTCCTCTGGAAAAGTTAGATGTACATAGTCTGAGAGAGAACGAGACACAGCAAGGGCGCTGTATGCAATCCTACTCCCGTTGAACCAATGTTTCATGGCGTTTAGATCTATGCAGATGACAACATGTCTTTCACAACCAATGTAGTACGTTTCTTTGGTGAGAAGAATTTCATCACCTACTAACGGACTTCTCTGGCCATCATCTTGTGATGGGTTATCACCATTACTGTAAGAAGTGTCAACAGACAATTCATTTTTGATTCTAATGTTGAGCTGCTTACAACATTGGACCAGTAAACCACATATCTGTGATTCCAGATTTGGACAAGTAACAGCAGCAATAATAATAACAACCTTGCCCGGCCAATCTTTTTTAACATTTCCATTTTCATTGATAATTTGGAGATCTTGAAATAGTTGTTTCAAAGTGCATTTTAATCTCCCTTCTACACATGGAGTTGAAAGGGGCTCAGGTTGATTTTCTGTAAGACATGAGCAGTCTGGAACTCTATAAAGGAGAGGCATAGATCCACCCCATAAATTATCGTCCAGCTCGCTCTGATGATCATCACCACAATAACTACTGATTTCTTTCTGCAAATTGAATACCCGTTGGGGAGTTCTTTGCACTTTATCTAGATAGCGGTACATACAATCTTCAGGTAGAACTTCTCTGACCCATGACTTATCTTTGTTGAAAACTCTGTAAGAGTGAGTAGCAATGGTCATCGAAACAGACACTCTTTCTTTTTCTTTATTAAGCCATTTGAAGAAATCTTTGAAGTACTGCTGGGACACTAAGTTAAGAGGAACTTCATCAAACAGTAAATGTAATGACAAGTTGCCTGCATTTAGCTCTGTTTCCACAGCATCAGTCAAAACCTTTAGACAAGCTTCTTGGCTTTCTAGGGAATCTTCTTGACTATCTTCTGAATTGCATTTACCAACAAAAGAGCTAAAGGTTTTCACTTGAATATATTCATGATGTTTCTGCAATAGGTGCTGCAAATGATGGACCATGTGTTCTGGTGAGCATTTGTCAACATACTTTCCACTAACTGCAACATCAGCACAGGATACCATGACCACCTTGATACATCTATCACTGCTTTGAGCACATTCTATGTCACGAATAGCTCTTCTGACTAACGTCAAACTTTTGCCGGTCCCATAATCACCTGCTATGGCTAAAAGATGGTGATTACTATTAACAAGTTCTTCCTGTACGCAAGTTAGCTTCTGATTGCGAAACAGAAGATTTCCTTCCTCTTTAGTTTTTGTTTGTGGTGGAGTTTTTTCCACTTCAGAGCCAATGCCAGCAAACCTTTCTACAACAGTGCAATACTGATCATCATCCATAGAAGAATGCTGACCAACTCCACTAACTTGTGGGAAGGAACAACCAAACCAGTCTGTAAAAGCTTTCTGGTCCTGTAAGTCATCCTTCGTTAGTACCTTCCTATCATCAAATTCCTTTGACATTGTATTTTTTAGAGTACACCTATCCACATATGGTATGACTATAAAGTCATACACTGGAAGTTCTAAAATATCAGGCCTATCCCTGAACGTTTCTTGGATAATGGCGTAGTATTTGAACAGCTGGTCATTAGCTTCAAATATGCATTTCGTCAAATTGGTAGCATTTCTCTTACAAGCCTTGATTTCTCCAATAAAGAAACATGAATACTCCTTGCTCAAAACAATGATATCAAATTCACCACTCTGACTGGAAACTTTAACATCTTTGACATATTTCAATATATTTGGAAATTGATAATTTGTGAGGATAAACATAGGGCTTGGTGTTCGTCCCTCAAGGGATAATTCTTGGAACATCCTGACAACTCTAATGACACCTTTACTCTCATCATCTTTATCTTCTTTTAAATACTGCTTTCTGTTTCTGTTGATATTCTTTTTATTGGTTTTGACAGGTTCTGGACAGCAATAATCCTTCTTCAATAGATCTGGGAAACCTTTCAAGAGATTTTCTCGTACATTCGGCTGGTAATGATATTTTGATCTGCCTTTGGAGAACTCCCTTGTCTCTAAGTTCAATGGAGATGTTTCTAGTCCACAAAACTGTTTTCCTCCTTCTTTGACAACTGCATTCAGCTAGATGTAATATGACAATTATTTGATTACAGATTACACAATAATTATCTGATGCAAAAGTGATAAATATGCTCTCACTACAAGTTAGTTAGATTCAAAGCGTGTCAAAGCATGATGTTATCTTATGTAGCACGTCTTAAATACAGCTATTATACACAAAGAGTTTCACATTCAAAGTCTCTACCAATGTGAAATCAGAGAAGAAACATTTATCTTTGTGTTGGTGAATTGATGTACTAATCCAGTTTTGACTCTTAACATCTTATTGGAGTAAGTACAGGCTTCTGCAATGATCTAGATGATGACAAAACATTTTTCCTCTCATTAGCTTCACAAGAAATATGGCGAGAGTAGCAATGAGTCCCTCCATCAGCTTCATTATACTAGCAAATTCTCTGACTTAATGGGATACACTCAGTTGTCAATATGTTTGCATCCCTTTTGTATAATAGACACAATGCTGATAGTATGTTTGATCTGGACAATATTTAGTTTAATCTGGCAACACTAGAATGAATAACATCATCACAGCAAATCAATTGTCCTTGCTTTTTCTTTTATTTGCCCCTAGTTACTGGAAACGTTCTTTAGAGTCATAAGCATTTACAGTATGAGGCCCCAAAGTTAGGAGAACACCACAATTGTAACATTTTGCTCAAAGCAAGGTTGTACAAGGAATTGAAACTTTTAAGAGACATCTGTCATGAGATGGCTCCCATGATTATGCATTTTCTGGAGAAGGGAGGGTTCATCTGGCTTAATGGAAACATATCTACAGGTAAAGAACATGAGTGATATTGGGATGGGTTTTCAAACTCTCACCACTGGTCATCTAAGGTGAACTTTGAAGTCTACAACAACCAAAATGGGTCTTATATTTTACACTTGCAGATATACATAGTAACTTGTATAAAGTTAATCCAACATTAAGTACTAATTAGCTCTGTCTACACACAGTCATCCCTTTAATGTCTGCTGTGGCACTCTACACTGAAGCATATTAATTGTTGAAAGACATTATGTGGCAAACAGAATTATTACAGTACTACAGCATTTTTCAATGCTAATGCATATATTGGGGGTATGCTTACCTCTGTCAATAGTTTGTTAGCCTCTGTTTCGGCTTTTCCCCTCTCAAGTTCAAGTTGCCTTAATAGAGAATATTTATCTGTTACGAGTAGAAAATAAGAGATACCAAGTTTTTGAAAACATTCTTTGATGTACACCTTTAGAGCAATTTAGAATCCTCGGTATGAAACATACAGCTCCCCTTTGGAGCATCATACTTATGGTTAATGAAAGAAACCTTATCACAAGTATCAGGCAGAAGCCAAAGATGAAACCAGAAAGTCATGTGACTTAGTGATATCCTTGCCAATATGAGAAGAAACTTTAGATACAAGATTTTCTAACAAGCTGAATTTCCGAGCAGAAAAAAAACTTCACTTCTGTATAATTAGACTTATACTGACTGTTACCAACAATTGACATTTCAAGGACCTTTGACCTCCATGAAAAACAAAAGGGATCATCTGCTCACCAAGGGCTACCAACAAACAAAGTTTAAAGTTCAAGCCACTTTCACTTCTTGAGATATCGTGCTGACAAGGGTTTCAGAATTTGACCTCTGGTGACCTTTGACCTCCATGAAAAACACTAAGGATCATCTGATCACCAAGGGCTAATAACAAACAAAGTTTAAAGTTCAAGCAGTTTTTACTTCTTGAGATATCGTGTTTACAAGGTTTTCAGTCTTTGACCTGTTGACCTCAAATGACCTTTGAACTCCACAAAAACAATAGGGATCATCTACTCATTAAGGGCTACCCACACACTAAGTTTGAAGTTCATCCAACATGAACTTCTTGAGAGGAAACAAGTGTCACATACACACCCACTCTCAACATTGCAAATATTCCTTTACCCTTCAGCAAGGAATAATCACAAAGCCAATTGGCTTTGTGATTCCTTGCATTACCATTTGCTCAAAATCCCAAATAACTATCTGACTAATGTTGAGCAAGTACATGTAATTGTTGCATCCTTTTCTTCTCTCAGAACACCATTTGTAATGTTCCTTTTCAACTGATGGGAGTTTACCTCAACAACTGACCACTTCCTCAAATCCTGACAGAGGTGAAATCACCTCATTCATCATCACTGGATTGCAGCCAAGGGGAATAAAATTCTCCCAAAGCCCATTTCCCGATTCGCAATCCCAAAAGTTCACAGAAGACTCGGCATGCTCAGCAATACGGAACAGCAGCAATTTTTAACGAAAAGGGTCAAGAGGATCTGTCTCC